>CAUYLG010020159.1:0-48860 GCA_963573385.1 Cacajao melanocephalus | reverse complement strand
AACAAGAGTGAAACTCTGTCTAAAAAAAAAAAAAAAAAAAAAAAACAGAAAGAAAAAAGGAGATCCTAAGCAAATTAACACAGGAGCAGAAAACTGAATACCGCATGTCCTCACTTATAAGTGGAAGCTAAACATTGAGCACACATGGACACAAAGAAGGGAACAACAGACACTGGGGCCTATTTGTTTGAGGCTGGTGGGCAGAAGGAGGGTGAGGATGGATAAAATACCTGTTCACTGCCTGGGTGACAGAATAATGTGTGTAGCAAACCCCAGTGACATACAGTTTACCCACGTAAAGACCTACACATGTCCCTCTAAACCTAAAATAAAAGTTGGAAGGCAAAAAGTGTTTTTAAATAAAATCAGTGTTTAAATTTTAATAAAGAAGGAGACCAGGCATGGTGGCTTGCACCTGTAATCCCAGCACTTTGGGAGGCCAAGGTGAGTGGATCACCTGAGGTCAGGAGTTCGAGAGCAGCCTGCCCAACAGAGTGAAACCCTGTTTCTACCGGAAAAAAAAAATTAGCCAGGTGTGGTGGCAGGCCCCTGTCATCCCACCTGCTTGGGAGGCTGAGGCAGGAGAATCGCTTGAACCTGGAAGGTGGAGGTTGCAGTGAGCTGAGATCGCATCACTACACTCCAGCCTGGGTGACGAGCAAAACTCTGTCTCAAAAAGACAAGGAGAATAAAAAATTTAGAAAGTGACAAACAGGAAAGGTGAAGAAAAGTCTTCCTTTTTTTTTAAATCCATCATCCTGATAGCAGATTAACTAGAACCAGTTAGGTGTACAGTGTTGTATTGCTGCATGACTACATGCGGCAACCTTGAGGAATGCTTTTTATTTGTTGATTTATTTTAAAATAAGGGAGTAGGTTTTTGGTGCTTTGTAAATTTTGTGTTCGTCCATGTTCGAAGGAAATTTCCTCATGGTGTTTCACTTAACTGCCCCCATTTCCTTTCCTGTAGTCTTACGCAAGATCTACTGCAGTCATGTCTATGGTTGGATACATAATTGGCCTTGGAGACAGACATCTGGATAATGTTCTCATAGACATGACAACTGGAGAAGTTGTTCACATAGATTACAATGTTTGCTTTGAAAAAGGTAAAATAAAAGTGTACTTTACATTTGTGAGGGTCAAATGATTTTTGGTGAAAGGGCAAAAATATAATGATTTGTCTTTTCAAGGTAAAAGCCTTAGAGTTCCTGAGAAAGTACCTTTTCGAATGACACAAAACATTGAAACAGCACTGGGTGTAACTGGAGTAGAAGGTGTATTTAGGCTTTCATGTGAGCAGGTATGCTGTTTTCTCTTCTACCTTTTAGTGTACTTGTTAAATGAACAAAACCTGTGGAATGAAAAACACTTCAGTGATGAAAGTTGTGGCAGACCTTACTTTTAAAACTCTCCTGAAAACAGGTTTTACACATTATGCGGCGTGGCAGAGAGACCCTGCTGACACTGCTAGAGGCCTTTGTGTACGACCCCCTGGTGGACTGGACTGCAGGAGGCGAGGCTGGGTTTGCTGGTGCCGTTTATGGTGGAGGCGGCCAGCAGGCCGAGAGCAAGCAGAGCAAGAGAGAGATGGAGCGAGAGATCACCCGAAGCCTGTTTTCTTCTAGAGTAGCTGAGATTAAGGTGAAGTCAGGGATGGAATGAGTCATTGTCTTCTTTTTATTAATAGAGTAAACATGCTCATTAAAATGTTGAGTCAAATTGTTTCTCTAATTTTTCTGGGCAAGACTAATATAATTGAAATGGCAGTTAAATATGGGAATTTGTTGTCATCTTTTTATTAGGCAGTTCTCTCACCCGAACACACACACAGTTACATTCCATACTCCTAGGAGGTGGGGTCATGATTTGAAAAAATACATTTCTTAATTATTGAAATGTGTTTACCAGTGATGACTATAAGTGTTCTTTAATTGGATAGCTTTGTTTCCCCATCTGGTAGCCAGGGATGCCAATCTTGTTCTGGGTGACATTGGCAACTATTAAATTAATACATGGTATTACAGGATTGAGCCTATCAGTTTCTGCCTATGTAAACTTGAATGCATTAGTTATCTTTGTACAGTGGAGGCGATGCCTCACCCCTTTGGGGTTTTGTAGAGATCTAAGTAGAATGTGCAAAATGTTCTTCTGACACTGTCATGTCTCACAATTGGCCCTGTAAGAATCTTTCTAATCATAATATCTTTTTACAGGTGAACTGGTTTAAGAATAGAGATGAGATGCTCGTTGTGCTTCCCAAGCTGGACAGTAGCTTAGATGAATACCTAAGCTTGCAAGAGCAACTGACAGATGTGGAAAAACTGCAGGGCAAACTACTGGAGGAGATAGAGTTTCTAGAAGGAGCTGAAGGGGTGGATCATCCTTCTCATACTCTGCAACACAGGTTTAAAATATTGTTGAATTCTTACTTTGAAATACGTGCCATTAAGTAGAATTTTCATATTTGTGTAAAAATCAATATGGATTAGAATTGTAACAACTCACATAAATGATAAAAACTGTCTTAGTGACTGCAACTTCAAAGTTAGTAAAGAAAAATTCACTGAAATGTTCTGCTTTTATTATATTTAACTTAAATGTTTGGATGACTAATTATGGGAGACAGGTGGGTGTTGTGGTTAGAACACAAAACTTGGAATCAGAAAATCTGGGTTTTGGTTTTCTCATTACAGTTACTGTATCTGAGTCCTTATTCGTTTGTACAATGGCAGCTACTTCATCTACCTCACTGAGTTAAGTATCAAATAGGATGATGAACTGAAAGAACCTTATACACAGCAGGTGCTCAGTAAAGGGTAGCTGAATATGAAAGTGTCAAGCATTGCATGAGGCTTTCAGATTACAAAGATCTGTGAAGCATGAGTCTCTAACCTTAAGGATCTCAAAAGTTGGTAGTTTTAATTAAAATGTTGTGAGCATAGTTGAGGGAGTCACAGGGTCAGGAAAAAAACAGAGAAGTAAGGGCCATTTGAGCAGAGCCTTCAACATGGCAAGGAGCTTACCAGACAGTCTATGTGTGAGCGCATTTGAGGTTAGGAGAGTATGTGTAAGAAAAACAGCAAGTAATCTTTTGGTTTTGTTTGTGTCTCCCTAATTAGGTATTCTGAACACACCCAACTACAGACTCAGCAAAGAGCTGTTCAGGAAGCAATCCAGGTGAAGCTGAATGAATTTGAACAATGGATAACACAGTATCAGGCTGCATTCAATAATTTAGAAGCAACACAGCTTGCAAGCTTGCTTCAAGAGATAAGCACACAAATGGACCTTGGTATGGGTTGACTTATTTTAGGTTCACATGTGAAACTATGAATTTTATAGTCCTGTGTTTTTGTGTAGGGTTCTGGTTTGTGCTGGCTTTCAATAATAGCTGACTTAACACTGTTTTACTGTGATTAATATTGTCTTTTACCAAAAGGTCCTCCAAGTTACGTGCCAGCAACAGCCTTTCTGCAGAATGCTGGCCAGGCCCACTTGATTAGCCAATGCGAGCAACTGGAGGGGGAGGTTGGTGCTCTCCTGCAGCAGAGGCGGTCAGTGCTCCGTGGCTGTCTGGAACAACTGCATCACTATGCAACCGTGGCTCTGCAGTATCCAAAGGCCATATTTCAGAAACATCGAATTGAACAGTGGAAGACCTGGATGGAAGAGCTCATATGTAACACCACAGTAGAGCGTTGTCAAGAACTCTATAGGAAGTAAGTTGATAGTGCTTAATTTTCTTTATTTCTTATTGGGAGTGGAAGCAAAGTTGTATTCTGTAGCCTCAGCCTCCCTGGGCTCAGGTGATCCTCCCACCTCAGCTTCCCAAGTAGCTGGGACCACCATGCCCGACCAAGTTCTATATTTTTTGTAGAGGTGGAGTTTCGCCATGTTGCCCAGGCTTGTCTCGAACTCCTGAGCTCAAGTGATCCTCCTGCCTTGGCTTCCCAAAGTACTAGGATTTCAAGTATGAGCCACAGTGCCTGGCCTCAGATGTTGATTCTGTCACACTCACCAACAAGTCTTCTTAGGAAATTGCTTAAGCTCTTGAGACATTTTTATCTGTAAAATGTAAATGGTGATTTCTACTCTTCAAGGTGTGTGTGAGGATTAAATGCAATATTCTTTTGTATGTTGGGGGTGGTTGTGTTACAAACAAGCACCTTTTTTTTATTTTTATAGATATGAAATGCAGTATGCTCCCCAGCCACCCCCAACAGTGTGTCAGTTCATCACTGCCACTGAAATGACCCTGCAGCGGTATGCAGCAGACATCAACAGCAGGCTTATTAGACAAGTGGAACGCCTGAAACAAGAAGCTGTCACTGTTCCAGTTTGTGAAGACCAGTTGAAAGAAATTGAACGTTGCATTAAAGTTTTCCTTCATGAGAATGGAGAAGAAGGATCTTTGAGTCTAGCAAGTGTCATTATTTCTGCCCTTTGTACCCTTACAAGGTGAGTTAGCAACTTCATATTGGACCATTTCCAGTGTCTTATTTTTAATCCCAAACCTAAAATGTTTTTTACTTTCCTTAGTCTTGCTCAGTGTTACAGCTGCTTGCTTTTCTTTTCAGATTTTAATTGTCTTTGGGTTTTATTTTTTATTTTTTGAGACAAGGTCTCACTCCGTCATCCAGGCTGGAGTGCAGTGGCATGATCTCGGCTCACTGCAACCTCAGCCTTCCTAGTAGCTGGGACTACAGGTGTGTGCCACCACACCTGGCTAATTTTTGTATTTTTTGATAGAGATGGGGTTTTGCCAGGTTGGCCAGGCTGGTCTCGAACTCCTGGCCTGAAGTCCTCCACCCGCCTTGGCCTCCCAAAGTGCTGGGATTATGGGCATGAGCCCTCGACCCGGTCAGTTATCTTGTTTTGTGTATACATTTAACTAAGCTTCACCATGCAGATATTTATCTCTTGTAGGCGTAACCTGATGATGGAAGGTGCGGCGTCAAGTGCTGGAGAACAGCTGGTTGATCTGACTTCTCGGGACGGAGCCTGGTTCTTGGAGGAACTCTGCAGTATGAGTGGAAATGTCACCTGCTTGGTTCAGTTACTGAAGCAGTGCCATCTGGTGCCACAGGACTTAGACATCCCAAACCCCATGGAAGCGTCTGAGACAGTTCACTTAGCCAATGGAGTGTACACTTCACTTCAGGTGAACACTTAGAATTTATCTTAATATTATAAGTTTGTTTTAGATATTGAATATTGTCTTTCTCATCTCTTTAATCCAGGGAAGCAATTTGACTTCCCCCTTTGAATGTTGCTGAAGCAGTCATTTAAAAGAAAGATCATTGTGAGGTTTATAGCCATAATTTGGTTACAGTGCTGTTTGTTTTTTTGAATTTTTATAGCAGCTTCATTTGTAATAGTCAAAAGTTGCAATCAAGTCAAATGTTCATCAGCAAGTGAATGGACAAAGAAAATATGGTACATCCACATAATGGAATACTCAGCAATAAAAGTGAATGACCCCTTGAAACATACAGCCACATGTATGACTCTCACAATAATTATGCTGAGCAAAGAAAGCTAAACATCCCTACCCTGTAAATGGAGAATGTATAATGTGAGAAAAAGCAGATAAGTGTTTACTTGGAGATGAGGGAGGTGGTATGGAGAAGCGTGAGTAAGAGAGAGTAAAAAGAATCAGGAAGAAACTTGTAGGGTAATGGATATGCTGACTTTCTTGATTTTGGTGAGTTTCAAGATCATATGCAAGTACCAAAGTATATCAAATATGTTTTAAACATGCAGTTTATTATGTGGAAATTATACCTTGATAGAGCTTTTTTTTTTTAATAGAAGCCACTTATAACCACACCAAAAAGAGAATAAGAGTACTAATGTCATGATCAAAAATATGATTTCTAAAAATTAATAATATTATATAATGTACTTTTGGGCAGTTCCTTTTGTTCTTAAGATATGTCATTCTAGGAATGTTTAATTATATGACAACTTTTTAAAGTCATTTGAGATAGTTCCTGAAAATTTTCACATGACTATAGAACAATTTAAAAAGAAAATTTTTTAAAGTAGAAATAAAAAGTTAAAAAATGATATACTTACATGAATGAGTTGATGGCATAATTACATAAGTTTGCTCTTAATATATGGCTCTAAGTCTCCAAATGTGTAACTTAGCTAAACTCAAAAAACATTAAAAAAATTTTTCTCATATGTTTATAGGAACTGAACTCAAATTTCCGGCAAATCATATTTCCAGAAGCACTTCGATGTTTAATGAAAGGGGAATACACGTTAGAAAGTATGCTGCATGAACTGGATGGTCTTATCGAGCAGACCACTGATGGCGTTCCCCTGCAGACCCTAGTGGAATCTCTTCAGGCCTACTTAAGAAATGCAGCTATGGGACTGGAAGAAGAAACACATGCTCATTTCATCGATGTTGCCAGGCAAGTGAATGCTGGCTGTACCATTTCCTCATAAAAGAGATGGGACAGCGAGAGAAAGGGATTCTGAGCTCTTACTTTACTGTAAGTTTATTTTTAGTTTTTAGAGCAGGTATGATTACATATAAATGCTCATATATGTATCTTTTAATTTATTTTTTTTTCTTTTTGAGACAGTCTCACTCTGTTGCCCAGGCTGGAGTGCAGTGGCACGTTCTCAGCTTACTGCAACCTCCGCCTCCCAAGTTCAAGCAATTCTCCTGCCTCGGCTTCCTTAGTAGCTGGGATTATAGGCATGTGCCACCATGCCCATCTAATTTTTTTTTTTTGTATATTTTTAGTAGAGACGGGGTTTCACCTTGTTGATCAGGCTGGTCTCAAACTCCTGACCTTGTGATCCTCCTGCCTCTGCCTGCCAAAGTGCTGGGATTACAGGTGTGATCCACCACGCCCAGCCTAAAAAATTTTTTATTTTGAAATATTTATACATCACAAAAAGTTGTTTAAAAAGAAAGTGCAGGCAGGTATTGTGCACACCTCATCCTTCCTTCACTGTTAGTATCTTGTGTACCTATAGTACAATAGCAACACTGTGAAACCAACAGTCCATATAGCTTACTCAGATTTCACTAGTTATACATGCACTTGTGTGTATGTGTGTGCAGATGTATAGTTCTATCATATACATATATCCTTTTAGTGCTGTGGTTATGTACATGTACATATACACACAGTTGAACATGATGTTTTTTAAGCCATCTTCTAGAACCCTGTGGAGGCACTTGAAACAGTGTATTTAGCTAACAGAGTATGCACCTCACTTCAGGTGAATACTTTTAAATTAGTTTAAATATTATAAGTTTGTTTTAGATTGAATATTGTATTTTTTGTCTCTTTAGTCCAGAAAAGCAATCTGACTTTGGATCTGTAGAGTTTGGGCGGTTCCTCCAGACATGCATTGTACTCAGAGCTAAGCCCTAAGCTCCTTTGTCCCTAGTGTCTCAGGGCCTCTTTTCTTTGGCATTCTGATGTCTAATTCACAGAAGAAAGTATAATTGAGAGAGTAGAAATGAACTGTAGCACCGTTTCCTCCCATGGGAAATTTCAAAGATACAAGAAAGTAGAGAAAATACTGTCATGAACCCCATGTGACCTTTGGTAATTATCTGCCCTGGGTCAGTCTGGTTTAAATTTACTACCCTAGTTATTTTGAAGTAAATGTTTTTTCATTCTTAAATATTAATAATGCAGGAAGTAGATACATAAAATATAAATTTATTTTTCTTGAATGTGGTGCCATTATTTTACGAAAAAAGTAGCACTAATTCCTTAATGTGAATTATCCTGCATTCGGAAATTTCCTGTTTCTCATGTTTCTTTGGAGTTGCTATATTCATAGAATAAGAGAAAGTATATACTTTTTTTCTCTTTTTTTTCTTTTAAACAGAGTCTCGCTCTATTGCCTGGGCTAGAGTGCAGTGGTGCCATCTCTGCTCACTGCAACCTCCACCTCCCAGTTTCAAGTGATTCTCCTGCCTTAGCCTCCTGAATAGCTGTGATTACAGGCATGAGCCACTGTGCCTGGCCTTTTTTTTTTTTTTCCTGGGACACCGAGTCTCGCTCTGTTGCCCAGGCTGGAGTGCAATGGCATGATCTCGGCTCACTGCAACCTCTGCCTCCTAGGTTCAAGCGATTCTCCTGCCTTAGCCTCCTGAGTAGCTGGGACTATGGGCATGCGCCACCACACCCAGCTAGAAAAAGTATAATTATTAATAGCGTAAACACATATCAGCTAAGTAGTGATTTAGATTATTTCTAGAACAGCTTTGTCATATAATTTTTAGCAGTATTTAAGAAAGTTAAATGTTAGATCTATGCATCTTTCTTTTGTCCTGAATTTCAGACTTCATTTTGTCTCTCTTAATATCCTATCTGGGTTCCCCTTATCCTCATACAGAAGAATGTTCACCTAAATGTGTGCTTTGGGTAACAAGATTTGTGCCTGGATCTATGGCAGCCTATCTGTGTCTTATTTCAGAGAAGCTTTTTTTGAGTAATCTCAAGTAAAATCTCATACTATCTTACAGTTCTTTTCCATTAGAAATTTATCTGGTAGCTTAACAGTTTTAATTCTCTTAAAAATTCTTAATAGTTCCAGCCATTTGGAATAATTTCTCTATGTGTGTGAGATAAGAAATAGTGCCCGGATACATGAGTGCTATGTAATTCTTAATGATAATGTCAGGGGTGAATTTCTGAAGACCTTACATTCAAAATATGCATAAATAAAAACCAAGCATACCCCAAACAAACCCCAAGTATAGTTGGTTGTATTGTATCTTATGGTAATATTGCAAACATACCTGACAATTTACTAGGTCCACCAGCTTTAGAATTGTGTGATTTCTGACATTTTTCAATGTGGGATTTTATATTATTTCACATTTTGTGTGTAAAGTGAGACTAATCATTCAACTTTGTATAAGATTTAATCATATAACCATTGTTAATAATGAATTGAAATCATTGAAACCCTATTGTGGTAGACATGAAATACCATAACTCCTTCTTAATGCCAGAAAGCTTTCTAGACTTTCTATGTAGCTGTGAGATGTACTGAATTTTTACGTTCCCACCAAAGGCTTTACTTTTCAGTGAAGGTTTTTAACTCCCTTTGTTTTCCTGTAGACTACTACATGCTCAGTATGGTGAATTAATTCAACCAAGAAATGGTTCAGTTGATGAAACACCCAAAATGTCAGCTGGCCAGATGCTTTTGGTAGCATTCGATGGCATGTTTGCTCAAGTTGAAACTGCTTTCGGCTTATTAGTTGAAAAGGTAAATGTGGACTTGGATTTAAAAATAATGCAAGTGCCATAAAATAGTTGTTCCGGGTGTGAAGAGTGGAGAAATGAACTTTGTTTTTTTTCATTTACATAGTTGAACAAGATGGAAATTCCTATAGCTTGGCGAAAGATTGACATCATAAGGGAAGCCAGGAGTACTCAAGTTAATTTTTTTGATGATGATAATCACCGGCAGGTGCTAGAAGAGATATTCTTTCTAAAAAGACTACAGACGATTAAGGAGTTCTTCAGGCTCTGTGGTACCTTTTCTAAAACATTGTCAGGTAATATAATACCTTTAAACATGCTAGCTTTAGTTATGAGGCACTATGGAAGGGGGCAGGGTAGAGTAGGCTTGATTTAGTTATACATTCATGACATCATAAATAATATAAATAATCAGCATTATTACCTTATTTTTTCATGAAATTCTTTAAGAAAATTTTGCTTTTTGTAGGATCAAGTTCACTTGAAGATCAGAATACTGTGAATGGGCCTGTACAGATTGTCAATGTGAAAACCCTTTTTAGAAACTCTTGTTTCAGTGAAGACCAAATGGCCAAACCTATCAAGGCATTCACAGCTGACTTTGTGAGGCAGCTCTTGATAGGACTACCCAACCAAGCCCTCGGACTTACGCTGTGCAGTTTTATCAGTGCTCTGGGTGTAGACATCATTGCTCAAGTAGAGGCAAAGGACTTTGGTGCCGAAAGCAAAGTTTCTGTCGATGATCTTTGTAAGAAAGCGGTGGAACATAACATCCAAGTTGGAAAGTTCTCTCAGTTGGTTATGAATAGGGCCACTGTGTTAGCAAGTTCTTACGACACTGCGTGGAAGAAGCATGACTTGGTGCGGAGGCTGGAAACCAGTATTTCTTCTTGTAAGACAAGCCTGCAGCGGGTTCAGCTGCATATTGCCATGTTTCAGGTAAGTGTTTTTCTTTTTTCGTTTTTAAGACAGAGTCTCACTCTGTCACCCAGGCTGGAGTGCAGTGGTGCGATCTCAGCTTACTGCAACCTTCGCATCCCAGGTTCAAGCGATTCTGCCACAGCCTCCTGAGTAGCTGGGATTATAGGTGAGCACCACAATGCCCAGACAGTTTTCGTATTTTAGTAGATATGGAGTTTCGTGATGTTGGTCAGGTTGGTCTCGAACTCCTGACCTTGTGATCTGCCTGTCTAGGCCTCCCAACGTGCTGGCATTACAGGCGTGAGCCACCGTGCCTGGCCAACTGTTTTTCTTTATAATGTGTTTTTTCTCAAAGTAGGAAACTTGAAAAACTGGGAAAATTAATATAAAATAATACAAAGAATTTTTTTTTAACTTCCTGAACTGATGCCAACCCAATGCAAATGCAGCATAGCATTTTGGCGCTTTCTTTCCAATGATACTTCGCTTCTCTTCTGTATAGTTGAGATCATTTAGCCTTTATGGTTTGTGTTCTTAGAATTTCGTTCCATGAGGGCTGTATAATAAGCATGGTCTGTATTAAATATTGCTTATAAATACGTTTTTTTTGGCCGGGCATAGTGGCTCATGCCTGTAATCCCAGCACTTTGGGAGGCTGAGGTGGGTGGATCATGAGGTCAGGAGTTCGAGACCGTCTTGGCCAACATGGTGAAACTCTGGCTGTACTAAAAATACAAAAAATTAGCCGGGCGTGGTGGCCAGTGCCTGTAGTCCCAGCTACTCGGGAGGCTGAGGCAGGAGAATTGCTTGAACCTGGGAAGCGGAGGTTGCAGTGAGGGGAGATTGCACCACGGTATTCCAGCCTGGCGACAAAGCGAGACTCCATCTCCAAAAAAAAAAAAAAAAAAACAACAAAAAAACAGCCTTATGGAAAACAGTAAAATTCCGTTGAATTTTTAAAAATCTGAACACAGTTTAAACTCAAATCACAATGTATAACTTTTAAATTGTAGCCCAAATGTCCCTTGGAACTTCTGGGATCACCATTGCAACATAATAGATGGCTTGAACCTTTTGCTAGTTGCCTGCTATTTTCTGTCACATTTAGGTTCTGTGTTGAAGCAGTCCTTTCTTCTGTTACTGCTGCCATCTTTTTTTTTTTTTTCCCACTCCTGCTCAGACTTTGTGCTGGACAACACCCCCACTCCACCTAAACAGGGTCTCACTCTGTTACTTAGGCTGGAGTGCAGTGGCATGATCATGTCTCACTGCTATCTTGACCATTCCTTCCACCTCAGCCTCCCAAGTAGCTGGGAATACATGTGTGCAGCCACTATGCCTGGCTAATTTTTGTATTTTTTGTAGAGATGAGGTTTTGCCATGTTCCCCAGGCTGGTCTTGAACTCCTGGACTCAAGCAATCCACCCACCTTGGCCTCTTTCAAAGTGCTGAGATTACAGGTGTGAGCTACCAAATTAGGCCTGCTCTATATTCTTAACTAGAGATTGTCTTTATAGGAGATTGTGTACTAGACTTTTACATCGACTACTGAACGTCTTCAGAATTCCTATTTAAATGTTGCATGTTAGTGGTCCAAGAAATTTATCAACTATGCTCCACCTCAAGAAGACTTTCACCTGGATGTGATTTTTTTCAGACTGTGTCTTTTCTGCTATTTTCCTCTGGTCACCTCCCATTGACTGCAGCTGGGATTTTTTCTCTTCTTCCCCAGTCCTAGGTTGTACCTCCCTTCCCTTGTTTATCTAAAGGCTTTTTCCTGCTGATTATTAAAAATTTCTTTTTCTTTGAATAGTGGCAACATGAAGATCTACTTATCAATAGACCACAAGCCATGTCAGTCACACCTCCTCCACGGTCTGCTATCCTAACCAGCATGAAAAAGAAACTGCATACCCTGAGCCAAATTGAAACTTCTATTGCAGCAGTTCAGGTGTGTTTTGTCAGATCTTCCTTCCGGGGCATCTTCCTTTAAAAAATAACCAACACGATGATTGTTAGCGTTCTGTTGTTCAGTGTGTCTGTGTGTGTGTCCTTGGCTTCTAAGCCAGAAGAGCATAATCATTTTGACTTTGAGTTTTATATGTGTGTGTGTGTATATATGTATTAATGTATATATACATATCTTCTTTTTTGAGACAGAGTCTCTCTTTGTTGCCCAGGCTGGAGTGCAGTGGCACTGTCTTGCCTCACTGCAACCTCCACCTCCTGGGTTCAAGTGATTCTCCTGCCTCAGCCTCTCCAGTTGCTGGGACTACTGGCGTACACCACCATGCCCAGCTAATTTTTGCATTTTTAGTAGAGACAAGGTTTCACCATGTTGGCCAGGCTGATCTGGAACTCCTGACCTCAACTGATCCACCTACCTTGGCCTCCCAAAGTGTTGGGATTACAGGCGTGAGCCACCACACCCGGCCTGTGTTTTTTATTTCTTACCTTCCAAGGTAACTGAATCTTGTAACAGGTATATTTTGAACCAGGAGTAGAAACATACTAAATAGCTCAGGTTTTTAATGAATTTGATAATTACTGTGCCTTAATACATTAAGAAAACCTTGGTGATTAGAAAAACTTTGAATACTTAATTTGTTTTGTGAAATGCATAGTAGTAGTTCTATTTTGTTTATTATTGTACCTAAGAAGCATAGGCATTTCTTATGTTGTATAGATAATGGAATTTTGTGATGCCTAAGGCAGCAGAATATTTTTCTGAACTATTATTTTTGACTGGATATTGAAAGCTAAATATATAATGCTTCTACTTCTTTTTATATATAAGAGAAACTGGCCTTGATGAAGGTTATCTATATCTTTATGTTGTCTGTCCTTTATACTTTGTGTACTCAGTAGTAACTGACATTTTTCTGTTTTTGTTAATTAATAGCAGTGTAAAGTTAAGTGTAATCACTTCTGTGATATTTTAAAGTTTTGCAATGAAGCTTTTTTGGAGCTCCGTTCTTTGAAGATTAAAATAAGCTTTCTCTACAGTGTATTGGTCAGAGAAAAGATATGTTTTCAACTTAAAAGAATGAACTCTTCCTCTTTATGATTTTAGAGACATGGCCATGAAGGAAAGTAGAGGGCAGTGGGGAGAGAAAATGTAAATGACTCCACCTGAAATGTTGACTAAATAATCAGATAACTTTGTTACATGAAACTTTCCTTGTTATGATAATCCGGATGGATTTCTACCATTTTTCATAAACTTGGCCAGGCATGGTGTGGTTCACACCTGTAATCCCAGCACTTTGGGAGGCCGAGGCTGGTGGATCGCTTGAGGCCAGCCTGGGCAACTTAGTAAAACCTTGTCTCTAGAAAAAATACAAAAAATTAGCTGGGCATGGTGGCATGCACCTCTCGTCCCAGCTACTCGGGGCTGAGGTGGGAGGAGAGCTTGAGCCCAAGAGGTGGAGGTTGCAGTGAGCCAAGATCATGCCACTGCACACCAGCCTGGTGATAGAGCCAGACCTTGCCTCAATAGTTTTTTTTTTTTTTTTTTTTTTGTCTTGACAAGTTAGTAAACTTACGAATTGGTGGAAATCTAATTTTTATCTTTGTCAAGCTAAAGTATAAATGGAGGGCTGCTTGTGGTGTCTATAATTCCAGCACTTTGGGAAGCTGAAATGGGCAGATCACCTGAGGTCAGGCGTTCAAGACCACCCTGGCCAACATGGTGAAACTTGTCTCTACTAAAAACACAAAATTAGCAAAGCGTGGTGGTGGATGCCTGTAATTCCAGCTACTGAAGAAGCTGAGGCAGGAGAATCACTTGAACTTGGGAGGCAGAGGTTGTAGGGAGCCGAGATCGTGCCACTACACTATGGCATGACAGAGCAAGACTCCATCTCGAAAGAAAAAAAAGTATAAATGAATTTTCTTACAGATAGCACGTAGCACGTAGCACTCAGCAAGAATTTGGCATAGCAGAGTCTTTATTTTTTTAAAGATCATTTTATTTTAAAATGAAAGTGAAACTTCCTTCTGTACATTTTAAGATAATAATCTGAAAGCCAGTTCTTACCTCTCCAGACATGTTTGGCCTTAAATGTTCAAAGTGAAATCAAGGTTAATTCCAAAAGGTGATTGTTAAAGCTTTTGTTTTCTGAATTACATATGTCTGCCCTGGTTCTTTTGAATCTTTATTGTGTTATATAAAATACTGCACAGATAGGAAGTAGAGAATATCATAGACATTAAGATTCTGCTGACTTTTTATAGGAGAAGCTTGCAGCACTTGAAGCAAGTATTGAACAGCGACTCAAGTGGGCAGGTGGTGCCAACCCTGCATTGGCCCCTGTGCTACAAGATTTTGAAGCAACAATAGCTGAAAGAAGAAATCTTGTCCTTAAAGAGAGCCAAAGAGCAAGTCAGGTATTGTGATTTACATGTACCATCTTTGTATTCACTTACAGGATTAGATGAGTAGCTGGACGTTATATGTGGGGCAACCAGGGGAGCTTGAGAGCCCATGTTCTGGTTCACAGCACCGGGAGGAGGGACTGATGGGCCTCTCAGGGCATGCTTTAAGTTGAACCCACAGCTCGTTATTTTTCTGGGCCTTTACTGCCTCCCATTTAAAAATTAAGTGAATTCAGCCTCTGTGGAAAAATAAACAGCATTTAAATTCATATTTGTTTAAGATTCTCAGGTTTTCTTTTATGCAAGTAAAGTGATCCAAAGATTTGGAAAGGTACTTTGAATATTATTTTTTCTGCATGACAATAAAATGTCTTAAGACCTTGTACCCTGTCAAGAGGCTGTGGATTGGGTAGTGGGAGGAGAACCGAAAAAATTATGGACATTTTCAACTAAGTACAAAATTGGACTAATACATTATACCCACCCACATATCATACATTATTAAGTCAATAATGATCAACTTAAGTCTATCTTATTTTACCCATACTCCCTAATCCTCCTTTCTGTGCATATTTAATAGAAATCCCAAATAGTACATAATTTTATCTATAAACATTTCAGTATATACCTATTAAGAACTATTTAAAAATGTATCATTGCTGGACATGGTGGTATGTCCCTTTAGCTCTAGCTACTCAGAAGGCTGAAGCAGGAGAATGGCTTGAAGCTAGAAGTTTGAGACTAGTCTGGGCAACATAGCAGGGCCCTGTCTCTACCAATTTTTTTTTTTTTTTTTTTGAGACAGAGTTTCACTTTTGTTTCCCAGGCTGGAGTGCAGTGGCGTGATCTCGACTCATTGAAACTTCCACCTCCTGAGTTCAAGTGAGTCTCTTGCCTCAGCCTCCTAAGTAGCTGGGATTACAGGTGCCCGCCACCACAGCCAGCTAGTTTTTTTTGTATTTTTAATAGAGATGGGGTTTCACCATGTTGGCCAGGTTGGTATTGAACTCCTGACCTCAGGTGATCCACCCACCTCAGCCTCCCTAATTGCTGAGATTACAGGCATGAGCCACTGTGCCTGGCCAAAAAAATGTTTTATTTTTTACCTAGGCATGGTGGCACGCACCTCTAGTCCCAGCTACCTGGGAGACTAAGGCAGGAGGATTGCTTGAGCCCAGGAGTTTAAGGCTATAGTGAGCCATGATTAAGCCATTGAACTCCAGCCTGGGCAACAGAGGAGACCCTGTCTCAAAGGAAAAAAAAAAAAACAAAACCCAAACACCACAATAATTAATCATACCTTTAAAATGATCTTAATTTTGCCAGATAAATTGGGCAAGAATAAAAGCAGAAGGGGAACATTTTGACAGAATTGTCTTCTGAATTTTGGATGTAACAAATTGTAGCTGAATATGTTAACAGTTTTGTTATGGAGTCAATTTTCTATGTAAAAGCAATCATGTAGAAGATAACGTTTACCTGAGGCCGGAAGTGGTGGCTCATGCCAGTAATCCCAGCACTTTGGGAGGCCGAGCGGGGTGGATCATGAGGTCAGGAGTTAAAGATCATCCTGGCCAACATGATGAAACCTCGTCTCTACTAAAAATACAAAAATTAGCCAGGCGTGGTGGTGGGTGCCTGTAATCCCAGCTACTCGGGAAGCTGAAGCAGAGAATTGCCTGAACCCGGGAGGCGGAGGTTGCAGTGAGCTGAGATCATGCCACTGCACTCTAGCCTGGGACAGAGTAAGACTCTGTCTGGAAAAAAAAAAAAAAAAAAAAAAAGATAAATTGACCTAATTGTTCTTCAGTGCTTTTGGCCATCTCAGACCTAATAGTATCAATATAAATGTACATTTATTTGTAGTCTATATAAGGTTTTGGTCTATTTCGCAAAAGAGTCATACATTTTCAGGACCAATTCTGGTCCTGAATTCTCAAAATGAGGAAGTAGCATTTTTTCATGTTACTAATTGCCACCTCCCTTCCCCACCTTTCCCCCATCTCCCCTTATGGTTCCATTTCTGTCTTCACAGGTCACTTTTCTCTGCAGCAATATCATTCATTTTGAAAGTTTACGAACAAGAACTGCAGAAGCCTTAAACCTGGATGCGGCATTATTTGAACTAATCAAGAGATGTCAGCAGATGTGTTCATTTGCGTCACAGTTTAACAGTTCAGTGTCTGAGTTAGAGCTTCGTTTATTACAGAGAGTGGTGAGTCTTGGTGGACGTAAATTTCATTAAGGTTAATGTGATACTATCAAAACCAATTTAATATTTTCATTTCATTTACATTTATTGAGCATATAAGAGATTGTTAAGGAGGCGGGGGGGGGGGGACAGTGATGATTAAATTATCCTCTTAGCCCCCCCGCCCCCAGAACATATTATATGTTTAAAAATTTAAAAAATGAGAAAGTGTAAAGGATCCTCAAAGCTACAACCAGAATATCACAAAAACTTAAAAGGGAGGAGAAAGATGATCTATAGCAAATGATTCAGATACACTGAAAATAGAGTAGGAGAAAGAGGGCTTATGGAAGATGAATGCTAGAAAAGTTAGTGATGGCCAAAAATAGCAAGTTGGTAAATTTGATGTTTATATTTTGTTGGAAAGCTTAAAGCTGTATGTTAGAAAGTTCACATTTCTTCTCAAGACTTACTCAGAATTTAGGGACCTGGATTGCCAGTCATATTTGTGATTCCGAACATATTTCTCAGGTCTTAAACTTTTAAGCATTTATACCCTGCATGATTATGCAGAAAAGTAAAAATCTTCATCTGTTTTTCATAGATTATTGAGATTACTGTTAAGTAACTGGTAGGTAATTAATTCATGACTTAGCAACGGAGGGTTCTCTTTGTGTCAGCTTGAGTTACTAATATCTTTTGATGATGATAATGAAGAAAGGACTCATTATTTCAGCTGATACTTGAAGTCAAACAAATGTTTGTTCTATTTAGGACACTGGTCTTGAACATCCTATTGGCAGCTCTGAATGGCTTTTGTCAGCACACAAACAATTGACCCAGGATATGTCTACTCAGAGGGCAATTCAAACAGAGAAAGAGCAGCAGATAGAAGCAGTCTGTGAAACGATTCAGAATCTGGTTGATAATATAAAGATTGTGCTCACTGGCCATAACCGACAGCTTGGAGATGTCAAACATCTCTTGAAAGCTATGGCTAAGGTAAGACTAATGCCATACACACATTGACTCTCCCTCTGTTATAAAATTTACAAGTAGTTTTATTTGTAGGAAAAAGAGTGACATTTTGTAAATAACAGTTTATCTCATCACACCTTTCAATTTGTTTGTAACTGAGTTAACTTGTGTTTTCATAAACTATTTTTTAAAGCCAGTAGTAGTAGTTTGAATTTCATACACAGAGAAACTGAGGCTTAGATTCCTTTATTGTGATATAACTTACAATAAAACCAAGATATGAACCTAGTGTGAGCATTCAGATATCCAGCCTTTCTCCTTCTTAGCTATATCAGCAGACCATACAGTTTGCCTTCAAAATGAATGAAATGTTGTCTCTTTCCTTCAGTGTTGAGCACAGTCTAGTTAGTAAGAAAACTAAGCCTCCAGAAAAGGCTATTACTTCATCATTACAAACAGTAAATAATTTAATTTTAGAATTTACTTTTACTTTGAATTTTTATTTGATGGTGGAAACAAAGTTCCTATAAAAATGGAGTTGAACTGACTGGGCACTGTGGCTTACACCTGTAATCCCAGCACTTTGGGAGGCCGAGGCAGACAGATCATCTGAGGTCAGGAGTTCGAGACCAGCCAGACCAACATGGACAAACCCAGTCTGTCCTGAAAAATACAAGATTAGCCAGGCCTGGTGGCACCTGCCTGTAATCCCAGCTCGGGAGGCTGAGACAGGAGAATTGCTGGAACCCTGTAGGTGGAGGTTGTGGTGAGCTGAGATTCCGCCATTGCACTCCAGCCTGGGCAACAAGAGTGAGAACTATAATAAGCAGTTTAAACACACTCATATTTGAAACACTTGTTACTACTTAATCACCAGGTGACTGTCTTGAGAGTAATTACTGATACTAACACTATTTTTCTTAATCATTAACGTAATGATTCTAGGATGAAGAAGCTGCTCTGTCAGATGGTGAAGATGTTCCCTATGAGAACAGTGTTAGGCAGTTTTTGGGTGAATATAAATCATGGCAAGACAACATTCAAACAGTTCTGTTTACATTAGTCCAGGCTATGGGTCAGGTTCGAAGTCAAGAACATGTTGAAATGCTCCAGGAAATCACTCCCACCTTAAAAGAACTGAAAACACAAAGTCAGAGGTAAGAATGCCTTCTGGTCAAAATTTATAAAATATAAGCACAAAACTACTGGTATAGATTTGTCTTTTGATTTAATTTTTCAGTTTTTTTTTTTTTGCATTTTTATAAGTAGTTATCAGGTAAAACATTTCATAAATAAGCCATTTTATTTTGTATTTCAGTATCTATAATAATTTAGTGAGTTTTGCATCACCCTTAGTCACCGATGCAACAAATGAATGTTCGAGTCCAACGTCATCTGCTACTTATCAGCCATCCTTTGCTGCAGGTAGGAGAAGAGTCCTGAGTCTTGATCTGTTAATAATGTTACACATAGATGCTAAGATATTTAATTATATATAACTGTCTAATATTAAACCCTTAAGCCCTGTCATTCTGTAATCTTGAACTCAACAGATTTTGGCTTATCCTTAAAAATACTCATGTAAGCCAGGTGTTCAAGACCCTATCTCTCTAAAAATAAATAAATAAACAGCTATTTAAAAAAGGCCAGGTGAGGTGGCTCACTCCTGTAATCCTAGCACTTTGGGAGGCTGAGGCAGGGGGATCACCTAATGTCAGAGATTCACAACCAGCCTGGCCAACATGGTGAAACCTTGTCTCTACTAAAAATACAAAAAAAAATTAGCTGGGCATGGTGGCAGATGCCCTTTGTCCTGGCTACTTGGGAGGCTGAGGCAGAAGAATCACTTGAACCTGGGAGGTGGAGATCGCACTACTGTACTCCAGCCTGGGTGACAGAGCAAGACTTTGTCTCAGAACAGCTCGTGAGAGAGTAAAAATGCCTTGTATTTGAATACTTTTCTTAAAATATATTGTTTTAATTTTTTTTTTTTGAGACAGAGTCTCTCTCTCTCGCCCAGGCCGGAGTGCAGTGGCACAACTGTGGCTCACTGCAACCTCCACCCACTCCCAGGTTCAAGTGAATTTCCTGTTTCAGCCTCCCAAGTAGCTTGGATTACAGGTGCCTGCCACCAGGCCTGGCTAAAAAGTTTTTTTATGATTTTAAAATATATGTCTATAAGGAAACCTTAGGAAAATACTTAATACAAATGAAAAATTTGTAGTTTCATTCCAAATAGAGGCAAAAACCACTCTGCATTTGTTGATTTACTTCTCTGTGCATATATACACAAACACATTGGGATGATTATGGAAATACAATTTTTGTTGCCTTTTTCCAGTTAATAATTTCTCAGTCATTAAATAACCTTTTAAAAAATGACTTAATGGCCAATTTAATTTTATTTTCTTATTTTATGGTTTTTTTTTTTTTTTGGAGACTGAGTCTCACTTTGTCGCCCAGGCTGGAGTACAGTGGTGTGATCTCAGTTCACTGCAACCTCCACCTTCGGGGTTCAGGAGATTCTTTCTCCTCAGCCTCCCAAGTAGCTGGAATTATAGGCACCTGCCACCACACCTGGCTAATTTTTGTATTTTTATAGAGAAATGATTTTGCCATGTTGGCTAGACTGATCTGCCCACCTCGGTCTCCCAAAGTGCTGGGATTACAGTTGTGAGCCATTGTGCCCGGCTGATATTTATGGTTTTCGATGCCACAAGCCTAGTAAACATCATTGTACAAATTCATACCCGAATGTCTGAACGTTTTTAGGCTATATTTTTAGGAAGACAATTTCTGTGTCAATGGATAAGGATTTATGGTTGATTATTTAATTTGGGGCATTAATCACTACCACCTATCCCATGTGCTCTCCACTTTGCCCCCTCCATGTTCTGTTTACGTGTAAATTGAGCTACCAACTCTTTTCTGTAGCAGTCCGGAGCAACACTGGCCAGAAGACTCAGCCTGATGTCATGTCACAGAATGCTAGAAAGCTGATCCAGAAAAATCTTGCTACATCAGCTGATACTCCACCAAGCACTGTTCCAGGAACTGGCAAGAGTGTTGCTTGTAGTCCTAAAAAGGCAGTCAGAGACCCTAAAACTGGGAAAGGTAATTAGTTAGAATAAAGATGCCTTAAATTTTTATATAAAATGATGGTTTGACTTAACGTATGTTTTTGTTGCTTCATAGCGGTGCAAGAGAGAAACTCCTATGCAGTGAGTGTGTGGAAGAGAGTGAAAGCCAAGTTAGAGGGCCGAGATGTTGATCCGAATAGGAGGATGTCAGTTGCTGAACAGGTGACCGTGTTTTAAACTTGGGCTAAACATTTTAATGCTGCTGGAAAAGTAGAGGTTTATTCCCTCTCATCCATTTCCTTAGTGGTTCATCAAGGAACTCAAGTGTATTTTCAGGAGATTCTGAGTAACAGCTCTGGAGCTGTCAAGTCATCATCATTTTACTCTGACCCTTCCCTGTGAGCACTTTGTTTTTCCCTAGCCCTGTTTTAGCCAAAATATAAGTCCGATCCTCCTGTACCAGACTACAGTTAATTTCCATTTAAAGAAGACTGTTGAAGCTTTCGAATGAAATGTCAAGGACGCTTTGGGTTGCAGGTGTAGTGTGAGTGGAGCATCCCTAATTAGAAAATCAAATGCTATAAATCTGAAACATTTTCAATGTTGACATGATGCCATAAGTGGGAAATTCCATGCCTGACCACGTGATGGATCCCATTAGTGAAAACCTACTCAAGAACCTTGTTTCATGCACCAAATAACTCAAAATGTATAAAATTACCTTCAGGCTATGTGTATAGTAAGGTATATATGAAGCATAAGTGGATTCCATGTGCAGACTTGCATCCCACCCCCAAGTTCCTCATTATATACATGTATATATTTCAAAATTTCAAAGAATTCAAAATCTAAAACTACAGGTCCCATGCATTTTGGATAAGGGATACTCAACCTATATTTGTAAAGCATCTTTGTATACTCCCTTTTGCTAATGGGGACATTTGTCTGAAGTCATTGCTCTGAAATTTTTTCATTAGTCTTACTAATATTGAGAATATAAACTTGAGAGTATCCGTCCCCAGCCCCAGCTATTTATTTAAAAAAAATTTTTGGCTCATGCCTGTAATCCCAGCACTTTGGGAGGCTGAGGCGGGCAGATCATGAGGTCAAGAGATCGAGACCATCCTGGCCAACTCGGTGAAACCCCCTCTCTACTAAAAATACAAAAAATTAGCCGGGTGTGGTGGCACGTGCCTGTGGTCACAGCTACCCGGGAGGCTGAGGCAGAAGAATCACTTGAACCCAGGAGGCGGAGATTGCAGCGAGCCGAGATTGCGCCACTGCACTCCAGCCTGGGGACAGAACAAGACTCCGTATCAAAAAAAAAAAAAAAAAAAAAAAAATTTAAGCTACAGAAAAGTTGTAGGAATGCCCATAAACTTTTTACCTAGACTCACCGGTTAACATTTTTTAATGTTTTATTGTTCTCTCTGTGTGTGTATGCACACACAGTTTTTCTGAACAATTGAGGGTCCTTTGCAGACATCTTAACACTTTATGCCTAAATACTTCACCATGTGTCTCTTGAACAAAATACTATAATACTGTAACTACTATATAATTGTCAACTCAGGAAACTTAACATTGATGTAATACTATTATCTAACATTCAATCCACATTCAGATTTTTCCAATTACCTCAAAGTGTCCTTTATTGCTTATTCCTCCTGTCTGAACCCCCTGTTCCCCCCACCTCCAAGATCTAGTCAAAGATCATCGTGCATTTTTGTATATTGATGGATGGTACTTCCCTTATGATGGATGACATCCCAATAAATCCATCGTAAGTCTAAAATGCATTTAATACCCTGATAAACCTATGGCGAAGTTAAAAATGGTCATTCGGACCCATTGTGAGTCAGGGACTCTCCATCCTTGTCCTACTTCTTGTTCTGCTTTAATACCTAGAGCAGTTCCTAAGCCTTTCCCTCTTCCCTTCCCTTGGTAGTTTTGGTGTGTCTAGATTAGTTGGTTTGCAGAATGTACCTCCATTTATATTTGTCTGATATTTTCCTCATAATTCAATTCATTCAACATTGTTTGAGAAGGAATACAACATCAGTGATGTTTCTTTCTCAGTATTTTACATCAAGAGACACATCAGTTTGTGCCATCTTTGATGGTGATAAATTAGGTCATTTGGTCAAGAATGGTACCCTCTTGATGTCTCCATTATAAATGTACATTTTTTTCTGTGGGATAAAAATTAAGAGACTGAATATCCTGTTCGATAGTTTGGCATCTGTAATTCAATTTTAACATCAGCAAGGAATTTTTTATTTTTTTAAACCACTCTTATGTTCTTTATAGGACCTAGACTTTAAACTCTTCTTGGGCAAGACTTTTTTTTTGTTTTCTTTAAAGAAACCGTTTTGTCAAGTTTGTCAAAACCGTGAAAGATGTTCTGAGTTAGGGATATTTTTACTTCAGAAACATTCTGGTAGGTTAATGGATTGTGTGCTTTTCAAATCTTTATAACTGTCTGTCTTAGCTCTCTTTTTAAAGGATACTTGGCTATTGTCCTTTTTATTTTGATAGTTATTAAATTTTATATGAAAATTAAGGGGCTTCCAGGAGCAGGGTAAGTATAGAGTCCTTTGCACATAACTTTTGGCATAGATTGTAATTCAGCAGACAATTCAGAAGTTTTAAATGACTTTAAATACTATGCTGCCTATTTTTACAGGTTGACTATGTCATTAAGGAAGCAACTAATCTAGATAACTTGGCTCAGCTGTATGAAGGTTGGACAGCCTGGGTGTGAATGGTGAGACAGTAGATGAGTCTGGTTAAGCGAGGTCAGACATCCACCAGAATCAACTCAGCCTCAGGCATCCAAAGCCACACCACAGTCGGTGGTGATGCAACTGGGGGCTTACTCTGAGGAAACCTAGGAAATCTCGGTGCACTAGGAAGTGAATCCTGCAGGACAGCTGCACTCAGGGATACGCCCAACACCATGGCCTGCAACCCCAGGGTCAAGGGTGAAGGAAAGCAAGCTCACCGCCTGAACACGGAGATTGTCTTTCTGCCACAGAACAGCAGCAAACGTGTCAGGAGGTTAGCTGCAGAAAGAAATCGGGATGCCGCGGAGCACAGAGTGATTTGGAACTCCATTCCACCTGACCCTGTGTGTACAATCCAGGAAAAAAATAAATCCCGCTCAGAAACAGAGAAAACTGGGGCCGCGAAGAAATCACAGCCAAGGAAGATTTGATGCATTCAGATTCTCGTGTAACACTTGTTGCTTGGCAACAGTACTGGTTGGGTTGACCAGTAAGTACAAACAGGCTAAAGGCTATGCGATACGAATTTCAGAAATGGACTGAAAATGGAGAGCTATGTAACAGATACACTACAGTGGAAGAACTTACTCTGAAATGAAGGGAAAAAAACCACCCCATCATTCCCTGCTTCTCCCCACCACTTACCCATTCCCTCTTTACCTAATCTAGAGTAGATTAGCCATCTTTCAAATTCACTTTTATTTCAATCCTTGTATTTCATATACTTCCGTCTTGATGCTGTTAACAACTTCTGATAACATGGAAAATTCAAGGATTGTTTAAAGGTCTGATGATCACACACAAAATGTAATTCTGGTTATTTAAGTCATTTCTGTGATTCTATCATGTACAGTTTCCAGAATCGTCACTGTGCATTCAAAAGTAATGAATCTAACAGACATTTGATTTAATGTACACTCTCTTTTGCTTATGGTGTGCATTTTTTTTTTTGGAGGTCATTCAAATTTTCCCTCTTATGTGGTAGCTGTAGTTTCTTTCATAGAAAGTAGCTAATCCAGTGTAATCTTTTACCTTTTTAAAAACCAGGATAGAGTATCAGAGTTTTACATTGTTGATGGTAGATTAACAATAAAGTGATGTTCTGGTGGAGGTAGACTGAAATTTTTTTTAATTCTTTTTTTTTCATTTGATACTTTTAATTTACCAAGTGTAAATTAAAAGTTCTTTAGTTTACTTGGCATTTTAGTACATGTACATGAAACATCAGCAAAAATGAGATCCACCAACATTTAGTTATTAGTCTGTGAAGTGCTTTACGTTTTGCACAAATTTAATAGCTTGCTAATTAGTAATACATTATAGTGATTTCATGATCAGGGTTTTCCTTAAATTTAGCATTGCATTTCATTACTGTGTAAGCTAAATTGTTGATCCAAAATAAAAATCCAGACTAGAATAGGGTTCTTAAAATCACGTATCAACACAAAATAGAAATAAAATCTTAATCGAGTACATTTTCCCTGCATTTTAGAGATTAGGACAGTGGTCACTTTCTAGTTGCCAGTCTTCACAGACAAACTTGAAAGGTATTAAGGAAAAAGTTCCACATAGCTCTGGGCCTTTTCTGTATTCTGATTGCCACTTTAATCTGTAATCTTTACCCATGAAAGAACGTGTTTCAGTATCAGTGCTTTCTTAATACTTTAACAAGTATTGTAGGCAGGGTGGATTTTTTGAAATACTCATGTGTCCAATAGCAAGTTAAGGAACCTAGCGCATCAAATTTTGTTTTTTTCATTCATTTGGAACCCTTATTTTCACAATCAAAACAACCTAGCTGGAATAATAATGCCATATTGTATTTTGCATGCTGCTTTATTTCCTAGAGGCTCTGGGAGCAAATTACATTTATTACGTTACCTCTGCTCTCTCAAGATGAAAGTCTTTCAGCAACATTCTTTATTGTCATCATAAGGAAAAGCTTTTATCACAATGATAAAACCAGTTCACACTAGTTTATCACTGTAGATAGTATTCAGAAATTGCTTCTTCTTTGGTAAAGAAGATAAATGAAATAGGTGAATTTTATTGCCTGTGTTTCAGGCTTCAGAGGTACCTGGCACCTTACCCAAGCAAAAAGAAAAAAACAGCTTTACTTCAAAAGCATGTGCCTCTGGTATATTATCCATCACTTTTGTTTTACAGTGGTCCCTCCAAGAATAATGTGGCATACACAATGGGTTTGGTTGTAAGGCAGATGTAATAGATGACTTCAAAAGCCTGCTCTTTACTGCACTCTGGACAAGACCGTGGTCTGTATAGTTTGGCTTCCTCTGTTAAGTCATTCTACGAGGTGACTTGCAATTTGAACTTTTATAATAAGAGACCTCAGCAGTTAGACTGAGAAAAGTTAGAGTGCTGTAGTTATGAAGTCATACATTTTTGATAACACAAAATACCTGGGAAAACCAGGGATCCTCTCCTATCTCTCTCTCTCTCTCTCTCTCTCTCTCTCTCTCTCACCTCCCCCTTTCCCTCCTTTCCTCTGTTCCCTCTCCATCCCCTACACTTTCTCTAAGATTCAGGGGGTACAGAATAACCTACAAACAACCTCTTCAAAGTACCCTTGGAAATTGAAGTTCAATCTTAAGTTTTTTGTTGTCTTTAATTTACTAGAATTGCCTAATTTTTAGTTGATTTCTCTACAGAGCTGTGAAGGCTTAGCTTGTGTAGTTATTTCTCTTTTACTGTTGCTTTGGTGTGTCTTGAAGTTTCTGATTATTTTTGGTCATTGAGTTCTTAGTGTAGTTTGCTAGATTATTAAGATTCTTTTTGTGTCTGGCACTTGCCCTGAGTTGTCTTTGAGATCTGTTGAGATTTCCATGTGAGAACTGATAATCAGGCTCTTGATCTGCTTCCCTAAATTGCTTCTGTTAAAGCCCAAACCCCAGGTTCAGGGTGAGGGTTTGTAATACAAAGAAAAACTTCCATCACTTCTGTCCTTACCCCTTGCCTCTATTACCTAAGCTTAGTAAGTAGTTTTCTTAATATTGTCCAATGTTTGGTGTTATCTGCATTGTTTTTTGTTTTGTTTTTTAATTGTGGTTGTTCTGACGTGTGAAATTTAAGGAAAGAGCCATTTTTTAAAATGCCGAGCAGGGCAATGCAAGTACAGCCAAATATTAGACTTGATGTGCAATCTTAGGTCCTTTTTAATCTGGGGTATTATAGGCAGTACTTTAAATTGAGAAGTCTTCCTGGCCTATTTTCCTCCACATTTTTGTAATTAACTCTGGAGGCTTACTTGTTTTGGCAGTACTAAAATCAAAGGAGCTGGTTCTTCTTTTCTCTCAATTATTTTCATATGAAAGCACCTATGATTAGCCTGTTAGTCCTATTCAGATACATTAAATACCAGTGAATGCTTTACTATTAGCACATTTAAGCATCTTTGTTTTACATAGAGTATGAAAACCAGTGTTGAATTTTATATCTTGTTGAGCTTGTAAAATGCCAGCAATTTAAAACTAGGACTTCCCCTCCTCCTCAAGCCAGGGAGGTAGAATTACTAATACAAGTGTTAAAGAAGGTAGATTTTGTTTTCAATATTTGGGTAGTATTAGAAAGGTTTCTCCCACAGGGAAGAGCTAGCAAGTGTCCCAAATTTTTCAAAACGTTGGGGAGGGGGAAATTCACTGTATTACGAAACCCTAAGGGTTTGTTGCACTTCCTGCTTTTTAGGTCTGGATAACAATATCACCATCCTTATTTACAGAAGGGCAAAACTGACTCTTAATGAGAAAAGCTTTATAAGTTCAAGGGCTGCAAAACATGAACCACTTAGGGTCCTTTGCTTTCCATGGGAATTTGGCTGGACTTAGAAAAAGTTGTTGCGCTAATGTAAAAGTGTCATACAGTTAAGTAGATTTTTGAAGATGGTAAACTTAAAAGAATTCTATGTTGTTTGGAAATGCAGACTTTTGGAATGTTTTTATTTGAAAACAGGCTAATAGGTTTTTTCTTTTCTTGACAGTCAAGGTTTCAGCTCCTCTTTAAAGTTGTGTCATTTTCTGGTTTAAATTTCCCTTATATTTCCACCTGTAATGTCAGTGGCAACATCATACTTCACTTACTTGTTAATTTACTTTTACCCTTATTCTAAGAGCAAGTTGAGTTGAACTGAATCTTCCTTGTCCTAGTAACATTGTATAAATAGTGGCTTCTCTGTACAAAAGGTTGTAATGCCTCCTGATGGATATAATTTTGTGATTGTATTTAAAAGTTGAATAAATCACACCAGCTTCCTGAAAATGTTCATAATGCATCTTTTGGAAAACAAAACTACATGCCTACTTTGTGCATATTTGCATTAACATGGCAAAGATTGTATATGAAATACTTGTTTTTCAGAAAATAAAGGTTCAGTCGCAAAAGATAGAGCATTTAAGTTCTGAATTTATTGGTCATAGTAGATTGAGAAAACTTGGAACCTTTTGCAACCTGGGTAGCTTTAAAAAAACAAAAAACAGGGTCTCCCTGTGTTGCCCAGGCCGATCTTGAACTCCTGGGCTCAAGTTATCCTCCGCCTTTGGTCTGCCAAAGGGCTGGGATTACAGGCCTGAGCCACTGAGCCAAGGCAAGCCTAGCCATTTTTTTCTGAATAGCATTAACACCTCAAAAAAAACCCCACAAAAAACCCCTAAATTCTCAGAAAAGTAATTATTTTACTCTCAAACTTCTGTTGTATTTTTGAACAGTGGAAATTTTACTTCAATGATAAAGTCCAATTTATAAAGCTTAATTTTGGCAATATTTAAAAACAGAATTCCCATAGATCAGTATTGACAGATGCATTCCTTGAAGTGTGAAACCTCTGAAAGAAAATAGAAAATGTCCGGCTTCACTTTGTATCTTGAAGATTGCATTTGTTGCTGCTTGATGATGTTAGGATTTATGTCAACTGCTTAGTCATCTGGCACATTTCAAAAGATCACATCCTGTCTCTGTAGGAAAAAAAACAAAGCTCTAAAGGAAGCTACCTTAAGGGTGGGTGTTTTTAATCATTAGACCAATAGGAAATTTAGTGAGAGACCCTACAGCAGGGCTGTGCATTTGAAAATAGGTATGGGAACACATTTGTTAAGTAACAAAAATAAATAGTGAAGAAACTGCTGCTTGAGTTGGTTCTGTTTTTTCACCTACCTCCATTCCACATGCTGGTGTTAACAAGTCTTAAGTTGTACGTGGAAAACTTGCGTGAAACTGAGAAGCATATTCTGCAGCAAAAGCTGGTTTCACAAAGTAGAAATGTCAGTTTTTTTCGAGACAAGAGTCTCGCTTCGTTGCCAGGAGCCAGGCTGGAGTGTAGTGGCGTGATCTCGGCTCACTGCAGCCTCCGCCTCCCGGGTTCAAGCAATTCTCCTGTCTCAGCCTCCCAAGTAGCTGGGACTACAGGCACGCGCCACCACACCCAGCTAATGAAATGTCAGTTTTAACCCTGATAACCCCATAGTCTCTCTTTTGGGAGTGGCTATTACTGTAGGTCTAGCAAGATTACACACCCAGTGCTCAACATGTTCACTAATTATGTGGCTGCAGATTGCTTGGATCGTTTTGTCTTTTTTTTTTTTTTTTGAGACAGTTTTTGCACTGTCGCCCAACCTGGAGTGCGGTAGGTGCAATCAGCTCACTGCAGCCTCAATCTCCTGGGCTCAAGGGATTCCTTTTTTTTTTAAGGGTGTGAATAAGAACCTGCTCCTCTCAAACTCCGTATCTTTAAAATCTTCCCAAATAGCGTCTTTGTCAACTGGCTGTATCCTGCCTATAAAAGTTCTTTTCCCCAGCATTCTCCAGAGTGGCACTTTATTGAACAGTCAGCTTCCCTTGCAAAGGCTTTTTTTCTCAAGTACTTCTCCCCAATTCACATGTTTCACTCCGCCTTCCCCAAAAGATTCACAGCAAACCGACACCCTTCCATGAAATTCACAATGCTCCTGCCCTTGCCCAGCTTTCTTAGGGGCAGTATGCGGTCTACAGCTGTGTTCTCTCACATTTATGACTTCTTTGAACTTTTAAGAACCTGGTGGTTATTTAAGGAACATTTTAAAAATAAATTTAAATCCAATGGCAGAATACGTTTAAGAGATTGGAAGTTAAAACCTGTATAAAAGGATAAAAGGTTGGAAGTTAAAACTATAGTTAATTCACCTGAAACCTGATCAGGACAACATTTGGCATGATTCTGTTTGTATCGAAAAATGAAAAATTGGCCGGGCGCAGTGGCTACTGCACTCTAGCCTGGGCAACAGAGTGAGGCTCTGTCTCAAAAAAAAAAACCAAAAACCACTTGTTACTGCATTTGAAATCCTGGACAGAAAACATGTACATGTGTCTCAATACAGTTGCTAAACTGCTGACTTCTAATAGAAGAAAGGTCGTGTCAGAACTATCCTTTTGGCCTGGCGCGGCAGCTCACGCCTGTAATCCCACCACTTTGAGAGACCAAGGCGGGTGGATCTCTTGAGGTCAGGAGTTTGAGAGCAGCCTGGCCAACATGGTGAAACCCCCGTCTCTACTAAAATACAAAAATTAGCTGGGCGTGGAGGCGGGCGCCTGTAATTCCGGCTACTCCAGAGGCTGAGGCGTGAGCATCACTTGAACCCGGGAGATGGAGACTACAGTGAGCAGAGATCGCGCCAGTGTACCCTAGCCTGGGTTACGGAGCGAGACTCCTCCGTCTCAAAAAACAAAAATCCTTTTGGAAAGGGAGCGCGTAGTTTAAGTAACTTAAGCACCCACGTATAATAAGCCACTTAGAGGGTGGTGCATTTTTCACACGTCCTCAAACCAGGCCTGGGCTTTTCCACTAAGGCCTTATTTCTACTGCGTAGAAGAGAAACATTGCAGCAAAATCTACACAAAGAGCTCTTTTCATTTGTCCTCAAAACCTCACGAGTCGCAAATCGGGGCTAAACGGCTCAGGTGCCTCACGAGGGCACCCGACCTGAGAGGAAGTGGATCCCAGCCGCCTAGGGGCCACGAATAGGTTAAGTGTCGCAGGCCCGGCGTCCCCGCCCTGTGCATCAGGCGGCGTAGTATCTCTCCGAGTAGCTCATTTTTCAGAGAGGCTGAGAGAGCCAGACAAAGAGGGTCAGAAAGCGGCTGCGGAGGGCGGAACTCGGGAACCTCTGCTGTACCTGCGGCGGCCGTTGAACTGCTTCCGACAGCCCTGAGAGGGATGTCGCGCAGTCTCTGAACGCTGATTGGTCACTTCATGTCCCCTCCCCCACGGCCCGACACGGCCTCTCCTTTGACCTGGATTTCAAGCCATGCGCTGAACTTCGGTTGGTCCGGCTTCCCTGAGGCGTGAGCTCAGCCTGTCCAATGAGGAGCGAGTATCGCGGGGGCTGTCGGGAAGGGCAGACGACCGATATAAGCGGTCTGCGGGGCGTTCCCTTGCGCTCTGGTCGCCGTGCGAGTCCTGGTAGGAGGTTTCGCCGGAAAGGTGGCCTGAGCTCACGGAGACTGCATCTCAGAGACGATGGCGGAGGGAGATAATCGCAGCACCAACCTGCTGGTGAGTCCTGGCTGCCTGTTTCCCGGGAGCCAAGCGAGGCCGCCGGACGTCCGTGGGCTCAAACACCGCGGCCTGTTCCCTGTCACCTGCCGCGGGCCCGTCCCTTCTCTCCCGGCGCAGGCGACGATGCCTGGCCTCAGGTGTCGACCCCTGACCTTACCTAGGGACCATGCTCGACGGGGCGAGGAGGACGGGTGATTCCTGACCGCTAATAGGGGTCGAAGAGGAAGTAGGAGGCCGGGGGCTGCGACACTAGCCTGGGTTGCCGCAGCGGGCAGAAGGCCTCCTGGGGCCTGTCCAGCGCTTTCGGGGCCCAGGCCCCAGCCGTATTCGGCTTTCTCTGTCTTTGATCTTAACCTGGATGTGCTTGCCTTCTTTTCTCCCTAAAGCTTGGGCAAGCATGGAAGGTCAAAGGGCTACTGCTGAGAATTTCTGTTAGAGCTAGTACAACTTAAAACCGCAGGGAGGCTGCGAGCTCACCCTCGGGAACTGAAAGAGGGGTACAGCTGAACAGACAATGGCATGTCTTGGCGTTTGTCTGGAACTTGGAAGTCTGGCGGGGGTGGGGTCACAGGACGACTGGAAACAACTTTAGGGTAATAAGTGGGGATCCGAAGGAACTGCAGTGAGGTATCATAAGCGGATAAATTTCATTTATTATGAATTTAAGTGCACCATGTAGGCAGAAAAAAAATATCCTTGCATATTCTCGGTTACCCTACCTTAGTGACTGCAGGTCACACACCAGGAATGAAAAACGGAACCAAAGAACTTAATTTGGGGCTTTTGAACTTCCAAGAGCGCAGATGCTGGCCAATGACGTGACTTCAGGGCAGTTTTGATTGTGCATGATTTTCACTTTATATTTGCTTTTAGAAATGCTTTGTTTGTTCCTTTAAACACCCCCGCGTCTAACATAGTTCCCAGCATGGTTCCTTTTAAGAGGATTAATTGAAGCACAAAGAGGTTGCTCATGCCCTGTTGAAATGACAAATCCTGGGCTAGAGCTCTTGCTTTCCAGCAGAGCAGTATAACTCTAAGGAAAGCAAAGCCTTTGGTCGTGGGTTTCCTGGATGCAAATCTGCTAACCTCTGTTTATCTGTTTCCTCTTCCGTAAAATGGGGATAGTAATAACACCTTTTTTAGGTTTGTTGGGAAGATTAATTGAAGTATAAATATAAAATGCTCAGCAGAGTTCCCACACATAGTAGCCTCTTCTTTCATTAGTATTAAGCATGGAATATAAAGTCAGAAATATTGAGATGACAAGAGTGGTCAGCGTGGCACTGATGGAGCATCTTTGTTAAGATTAAGTGTCTTTGTTAAGATTAAGTGCTTTATTCTGTCATTTGCATGCTTCCCAGTGAATGACATTTATAGAGACAAGGTCTCAGGCCAGGCTAGTCCCAAACTCTTGAGGCTCAAGCAATCCTCCAGTCTCTTCCTCCTAAAGTGCTGGGATTACAGGCGTGAGCCAACACAGACACTTGGGTTTCTTATTCTAATTTTTTCTTCCTTTATCAAAACCAGTTTTCAGGGCTTTTGCCACATTAGCTCATCCTGGAAGTCCACTTTCGGCTGTCAGAGTCATAGAGAAATTTGAAGTATAACCAAAATGACCTCCTAAGTGGTAGGAAACATTGTACTGAGGAGATATATTGAGCCTAAAATGCCACTTTAATTTAGTGAAAGTAGTTTTCCTTAATTGTGCAATGAATGCCAACATCTGAGTGATTCCATTACACAAAGAGCTATTTTAGAAATTGAATGCTGTTCAGGGAAAGTCTTTCCTAATAGATGTAGAAGGGTTTAAATCAATAAGATGACAAAAACAACGGATCAGTTCTAACTATCTGAAATAAACTTAAAGTGATTTCATTTTTATTAATACTCTAGGCACTGCCGCATTATTCCCTGTATGACTTTAAGAAAGTAAACTATTTTGAGCTTACTTTCTTTAATTGTAAAATAAGTCTAATTATCCCTACCTTGTGGCTCTTTATAAGGATCAGGTTACATCGTGTATGTAAAGAATAGCCCAGTGTTTGGACTAGAAAAGTGACCATTAAAAGGATATTTAGGCTGGGCCTGGTAGATCACTTGAGGTCGAGAGTTCAAGACCAGCCTGGCTGACATGGTGAAACCCCCATATGTACAAAAAATTAGCTGGGCTTGGTGGCATGTGCCTGTAGTCCCAACTACTTGGGAGGCTGAGGTAGGAAAATCGCTTCAACCTGTGTGGCAGAAGCTTCATCTCACCACTGCATTCCAGCCTGGGTGACAGAGCGAGACTCCAGAAAACAACAACAACAACAACAACAACAAAAAACCATTGGGTTTTCATCTTTGCAATTGCAGTTTTTCAGAAACAACTTGTTTTAAAATGGCGATTTGGTTAAGAGGTTATTTTTATGTATTTGGAGCCTTAAAATAATTGGACTCTGAACAACAAAGATGTTGAGAGTGGTAAAACAATTGCTTTAAATGTTGGTGGTATTTAGGCTGCAGAGACTGCAAGTCTGGAAGAACAGCTGCAAGGATGGGGAGAAGTGATGCTGATGGCTGATAAAGTTCTTCGATGGGAAAGAGCCTGGTTTCCACCTGCCATCATGGGTGTGGTTTCTTTGGTGTTTCTGTAAGTGAACTATCAGATTACTACGGGTTGTGTTTCTTATTAATAAAAGTCTTTTAATATATAGCTTTCATTTGTGGGCGCACTTTAAGTCTTTTGAAATATATAACCCAGAAAGAATGTTTTCTTATAGGCACTTCTAGTTTCCAGAATTTGTAGTACTTAAATAAACTTGGTAACCTAAAGCACTTGGGTAAATCAGTGATTCTCAAACTTATTGTCCTCAAGACCCTTAAACTTTTTTTTTTTTTTATTTAAGTTCTGGGATACATGTGCAGAACATGCAGGTTTGTTACATAGATATTACATGTGCCATGATGGTTTGCTGTACCCATCAGCCTGTCATCTACATTAGGTTTCTCCTAATGCTATCCCTACCCTGGCCCCCAATCCCCTAAACTCTTAAAAAGTACTGAGAACTCCAGGCCGGGCGCAGTGGCTCATGCCTGTAATCCCAGAACTTTGGGAGGCTGAGGTGGGCAGGTCACAAGGTCAGGAGATCAAGACCATCCTGACTAACATGGTGAAACCCCATCTCTACTAAAAATAGAAAAAATTAGCCAGGCATGGTGGCACGTTCTATAATTCCAGTTACTCAGGAGGCTGAGGCAGGAGAATCACTTGAACCCGGGCGGTGGAGGTTGCAGTGAGCCGAGATCGTGCCACTGCACTCCAGCCTGGGCGACAGAGTGACTCCGCCTCAAGAAAAAAAAAAAAGTACTGAAAACTCCAAAGAGTGGTTGTCCATTGATACTTACTTAACCATTGCAGTTGTCATAATCAGCATGTCACCAAGCCTCTGGAAAGCCACTTGTGAGAAAATTAGAAGAAAAATGGCAAATATCCCTGAGAAGCAGTGGATTAAGTGAATAGTTAAATTAGTTCTGTTTAGTTAGGAGTAATAATGACTATGTTTTTCTAAACTTTATTAATTTTTTAACAGGATTATCTACTATCTAGACCCATCTGTTCTGTCGGGCGTTTCCTGTTTCGTTATGTTTTTGTGCTTGGCTGACTACCTCGTTCCCATTCTAGCGCCTAGAATTTTTGGCTCCAATAAATGGTAGGTAGCATAATGATTTGGCAGTCTAATTTCTGTGTAGTTACTGAACTTGGTGGCTGTGATTAGTATGCTGTAAAAAGCAGAGATAATTTTCTAACCTTGGACACCTAAGCGTTAGATTTATTGCTTTTATGTGAAGAATGTCTTAACTGATTTGAATTTGAACTATGAATTTTCTGTACTCCATAGTTCTTTTATGGTAACTGTACATATACATTTTTACATTTCCATTGATATTTAAGATAGTATAACAGCCGGACGCAGTGTCTCAAGCCTGTAATCCCAGCACTTTGGGAGGCCGAGGCAGGTGGATCACCTGAGGTTGGGAGTTCGAGACCACCCTGACCAACATGGAGAAACTTTGTCTCTACTAAAAATACAAAATTAGTCAGGCGTGGTGGCACATGCCTGTAATCCCAGCTACTCCAGAGGCTGAGGCAGGAGAATTGCTTGAGCCTGAGAGGTTGCAGTGAGCTGAGATCTCGCCATTGCACTCCAGCCTGGGTAACAAGAGGGAAACTCTGTATCAAAAAAAAAAAAAAAACATAGTATAACTTTACAAATTATTTTTGAATGAATACAGAAAAGGAAATTGGCAGAGTTTTCATTTACATTCATTCAGCAATTATTTATTAAATATCTACTGTGGCAGGCACTGTAAAGTAGCGTGAAATATTTTGACTTTTAAGTAGATTTTGTGTGAAGGTTGAGATACTGAGACAGTGAAGCAGTGGAATTAACAAAGTGAGTTAACAAAGTGAATACCAAGTGTTTCTGAAGTTGTTCAACCTGGATACACAAGGGTTGCTGATTTTATTTATACCATTCTTAAATGGTTGCTTATGAACTCCTCAGATAAAGTTAACTGGATAAGGATCATATTAAAAGTATTTTAACTTCCTGTAGCCTGTTGAATTTTGATTCAAATAATCAGCCAAAATAGATGTTAGAATACATTTTTTTCTTCTCAGCTGCTATTCTCCCTTGGCTGTTTATTTTATTTGGTTAGTATTCTATTTGTGCCTTTGGTTGGCTGTTTCTCAGAGGATAGCAAATTGCAAAATAATTCTGTAAATATAATAATTTTAAATATGGACCTTATGGATCTTTAGGAACAAATTCAAAGTTTGCTTATTACCATATAATTAACAATGTTTGTTTAAAGTTGTTTCCCCCAACAACAGAATGGATTCCTGTTAGGAACTATCCTTTGAATTGTTTTTCACTTGTGGTAATGAATCAATGCTGTAGGCTTTTTTGGGGCAAGTTTCTGAATGTTCAGTGTAACAGAGTTAGCAAAGGAAATAAACCACTGACCTTGGCCTTCTTAGCCAGATGACATTCCAGTCTGCTAATTTATAACTCCTAGAGGAAAGTTTTCAGAAATAACCACTGATCATTTCATGGTGTGCCTCAGTTATTGATAGAGCAAATTTTGTTTCTTTTTTGATCTTACAGGAGAAAAGAACATTCTTTTGCATAGCCACAATCTAGCCTTGACCATGGGCAACAAATAACGTCTGATTGTTAAAAAGAAGTTCCAGGGCTCAGCAGAAATCCCTCTACTTTATCTGTCACTGCAGTTTTACAGAGATGAGGGCTAGAGGAGAGAAAGCAACACATCCCTCAGCACCGGGCCTACGTAATAATAGCAGCCATTATAACTGTGTAGTGAAGACAGTGCAAAGGCAATTCAAAAAAAAAAAATCAGAACCAAGAAAAATATTATCAATATGAAAGGTTTTCTTGGATGGTCTCTTGTTGGCTTTTTACTGCTGTGTTGTTTGTTGATTATATTTTCTCTCCCTAGGACTAAATTTATAAAGAAGAATTTAGATTTGAGCTTACTGCTGCCTTGTCATCAAATGTATAGGGCCCAGTTGGGGGTGTTATGTGTTAAATGCTAGTAGTTAGTATGTTACTGAAGAGTGTTCAAATATAGCTGTTTGGTGGGATTCTGATAGGTATAGAATTTATTTGGATCTAAAAAATTATTTAGGAATAGACGGATTTCTCTATGGCCCATAGAAGTCATGAGTCTTTTACTACCATTAAATAAATGTGGCTTCAGGCCAGGCCAGGCGCAGTGGCTCATGCCTGTAATCCCAGCACTTTGGGAGGCTGAGGTAGGTGGATCACCTGAGGTCAGGAGTTCAAGACCAGCCTGACCAACATGGAGAAACGCCATCTCTACTGAAAAAACAAAATTAGCTGTGCGTGGTGGTGGGCGCCTGTAATCCCAGCTACTCCAGAGGCTGAGGCAGGAGAATCGCTTGAACCTGGGAGGCAGAGGTTGTGGTGAGCCAAGATCACACCATTGCACTCCAGCCTGGGCGACAAGAGCCCTCTGTCTCAAACAAAATAAAAAAAATAAATGTGGCTTCAGAGCCATAGATTATCATTTCTTTGTTATACACACACACACACTCACACTCTTAAACAGTTTATGTAAAAACTTATTCCTGTGCTATAAAAGGTATTTTAATGGTGGAAGGACTTTTTCACCTATATAAGATAATGGTGAGACGTTGTTTTTATTTTGATTTTCTTTAGAAGACAGCTCTTAAATCGAAGAAGGTGGCGTGTTTTGGATCAACTATAGTGATATGTTTATAGCAAAAGACAAATTTCTTTTTCTAGGACCACTGAACAACAGCAAAGATTCCATGAAATTTGCAGCAATCTAGTAAAAACTCGACGCAGAGCTGTGGGTTGGTGGAAACGCCTCTTCACACTAAAGGAAGAAAAACCTAAGATGGTACTATTTTTGCTTTGACTTAATAAGTACAGTAAAATTTAAAGATTTGAGGCACTTTGCCTTTTTGTCTTAATAGTTATAATTTGAAATTTATTCACTGGTTAACTCCTAAGTACATTCATAAATGTTTACCTGTGTTAACCAGACTGAATCATTTTAAAGTTAAAAATTACGTTTTTGCATTTAATTTTTTTATTCTAATAAAATTCTTCTGTTTCATTTTTCTTACTGAAATACTAGTTAAAAAGACATATACTTAGAAAGCATCTGTTTAGGCCAGGCACGGTGGCTCATGCCTGTAATCCCAGCTACATGGGAAGCTGAGGATCATTTGAGCCCAGGAGGTCGAGGCTCCATTGAGCTGTTTGTGCAGTGAACTGTTTGTACCACTGCACTCCAGCCTGTGTGACAGAATGAAACTGTCTCAAAAAAAAAAAAAAGAACGCATCTGTTCATCTGTTCTCTTACCTCTCAGCTTCACGTGAGGCCGCTCCATGAAGTTATTAATTGAAAAGGTATAATTTATATCATAAAATATTCACGTATAGAATTGCAGTAATTCTAGGAGGAAATGTATCAAACTTCTCTGTAAAGTAGATCCAATGGAATAGGTTTTTAAATCTAAGGATTTTTAAAGAAAAGTGATAATAAAAGCTAAATGATTTTCCAAACTTTGAAACAAACTCTTCTTTAATTAGCAAATAAAAATTAGATATATTTTGCGGTGTCACATCAAGTTTTGATACATGTAGAGACTATAGAATGGTGAAACAGTTTCTTAAAGTCAGGCTTAGTCTTTTCTAGGAGTTGATAAATTCTTGTTGTTTTCATTGTTAGTACTTCATGACCATGATCGTTTCCCTTGCTGCGGTTGCTTGGGTGGGACAGCAAGTCCACAACCTGCTTCTTACCTACCTCATAGGTAAGTCTTTGAGGAAAAACTACAGGCATATCCTTGCCGGTGAAGTTTAACTGTAACTTCATCAGTAAACAACTATGAGTACTTCCTAAGTTTTAGACACTGGAAGGGAACTGTGGGAATATAGAAAGATTATTATGGTCTCATAGAAAGTGAAAACAACGTAATAATCAAGGTAGAAAGTAATGTGCAAGAGGTAAAAATAAGCAGTGATTATTTTCTGAGGTGGAAAAGGGGATGAGAGTGGAAGTTTTTGGGGATACATCCCAGTGGAAGTAATTGGTTTCCTGTTGGTTCCTCGCATTACAGAGTTTAATAGTCTGGGAACCTACCTTCTTTACAATGTAATAACTGGCCGGGCATGGTGGCTCACACCTGTAATCCTAGCACTTTGGGAGGCTGAGGCAGGTGGATCACTTGAGGCCAGGAGTTAGAGACCAGCCTGTGCAACATGGCAAAACCCTATCTCTACTAAAAATACAAAAATTATTCAGGCATGGTGATGCGCACCTGTAGTCCCAGCTACTCAGGAGGTTGAGACATCAATATCACTTGAACCCGGAAGGTGGAGATTGCAGTGAGCTGAGATCACACCACTGCACTCCAGCCTGGGTAACATAGCAAGACTGTGACACACACACTCACACAAATAATAACCTTGGATCACCTGAGGTCAGGAGTTCGAGACCAGCCTGGCCAACATGGTGAAAACCTGTCTCTACTAAAAATACAACAATTAGCTGGGTGTGGTGGCGGGTGCCTATAATCTTAGCTGCTCTATTGGGGTAGATGAGGCAGGAGAATCACTTGAATTTGGGAGGCAGTGGTTGCAGTGAGCCAAGGTCGTGCCACTGCACTCCAGCCTGGGCAAAAAAAGTAAGACTTCCTCTCAAAAAAAAAAAAAAAAAAAAAAACCTTTAGCAAGTTAATTGCTGCCTCCTTAATGTTGTTTATTTTTTTATTTTAAGTGACTTCCTTACTATTGCTTCCTGGACTAAACCAACATGGAATCATTTCGAAGTACATTGGAATGGCCAAAAGGGAGATAAACAAACTTCTCAAACAAAAAGAAAAGAAAAACGAATAATTCATCTGCTTTATTCAGTGTGATGAATGGAGCACCCATTGCCCCTGGGAACCGTTTCTGCTGTACTATGTGGATACTAAAATGTTTCAGAAGTAGCTCTTTGCTCTCCCTCACTCTGCCCTTAGTTAATAGAAATTGAGGCTCACCAAGTAAGGCTTTGTGCATAGTGTCTTCATGTTGCGTAGCTGAGTGCGTTCTCAGCAGTTGGCCTCATGGACGACTCAGTGTGTCTGACCTGTTTTGGTTTTTCGTAGCCAGGGTTAATTGAATTCTTGCTTTTTGACAACTTCCTTTTTATAGTGGTGAACCTTGCCCTTTAGTACAGTTCAAGTGACTCTGGATAATTGTTCAAGTTCATATTTGCTTTAGCTAGATTCAGTGTAGTGGTCTGTGGCTACAGGAAGCTGGTTCTACTGTCTGCTTCCACAGTCTGCTTAAAAAACTGTCTGACTTCATGAATACAGAGACCAAGTTTACCACTTCTGATGAAGAGACCCAAGTAAGATTCATTCCTCATTCTGTTTCTTTCCTGTGGGAGAAGAGTCCCCATGGAATAAAATGAAACTGATTCCGTGCGCTAGTATGTGTAGGTTTCTCCCTTGTGCAAAGCTTAGCTGTTTGTAGGAAACTTTGATCTTTTTGTCCATAAAAAAGGAATGTCTGACAGGCTTAAGCTTTTGTCCCCTTGCACTTAGACTTGAAGTTAGTAAATCCTTAAAGGCTTTTTAATAGCAGAGTTCCAAAAGATTGCATTTAGGATCTCTAGCATACTTTTAATTTCAGATTGTCAGCTGACTTTAGCTATCTAGTATACAGTAGGTTAAGACTCACCTCTGTGACTTGTACTCTAAGACCAGCAGCAAAGGACAGCAGTCTTCTATGTTTAGTCAAGATTCATTTTAGTAGAAGATAATTTGACTGATTTTTGAGACCAGAATAAACCTTTTAAGGTAAACCTCAAAATTCTCATTTTATGGTAATACTGGCCATTTCCATCCCCTAGGTTTGACATGGGAGATAGTGACTACACTGGTGTCTGACTTTTTTCCAAGAGATTTCTCCCTAAAAAATACAAGGGCTGTTGGTGAGAGCAGACTTGAGGTGATGATGGTTCGCCTCTGGTCTGCAAAGATTTTGTAACACCTTGGAAAGCGTCTTATAATCATTCTTCACTTCTTGGTAGCTAGAAATCTGGAGTAGTTGAAATCTGTAGGAATCAACTTCTGAGGGCCAAAAATGTGACTGACTTGGGAACAATTCTTAAACTGATTAACTAGATGTAATATAGTTTTGAGAATTTATTGCACTGATGTGTACCTTGTGGTGTATCTGTCCCTATTAAGTAAGTTGTTTTCTCCTCTTTAATATTGCTGTAAACAGTGGTGCCCTTTGTACCATATGTTTGATTTTTTTTAATATTTCATAAGAAAAACACCTTAATTTTACCTTACTTTCATTGTAAATAAGCCTGTCTTCCTATCTGGATTTTTTTTGTGTATACATGTTCTACTGATTAACTACTTTTGCAGTTTTAATCCTGTATTATTTCTTCTACTTGGTTTTGTGTAAAAGGGGAAAAAATAAAAACAGCCAGAATCTACATGTCTCACTTTCTTTATAACTTAGCCAATATAATATTACATGATTGGATTTATGAATCTGATTAATGAAGTACCCTCTGTGGTCCTTACACGTCTATAAGGTACTCTTTAAGAGCATGTTGGCTACACCTGTAATCCCACCACTTTGAGAGACCTCGTGGAAGGTTCACTGGAGTCCGTGAATTTGAGGTTACATTGAACTATGAGTGCACTCCTGCACTCTAGCCTGGGCAACAGAGCGGGAGTCTATGAAAAATTTAAAGACCAAAAATAAAAGTTCTAAGTTTACTTATTTAGCAAACATCCAGGCACCATGCTAGAGGGAAGAGGAAATGCAATGAATGAGCAAGGGCCAACGATGATGTGTGAGAGAATGAAGCTAGAAGAACAAGCCAGGGGATAGAACTGGCTAAATGGTGCCTGTGTGGGCACCTTGCACTCCAGGGCCTTGCTTGGTGTCTGGTACATGGGTGCTCAGTAAGCAACTGTTGGGTGACTTATGTCTGAGATTCAATTATTTTTTTAATCAAAAAAAAATTTTTTTTAGCTGGGTGTGGTGGCTCACGTCTATAATTCCAGCACTTTGGGAGGCTGGAGTAGGTGGACGCTTGAGGTCAGAGGTTCGAGACCACCCTGGCCAACATGGCGAAACCACATCTCTACTAAAAATACATAAGTTAGCCTGGTGTGATGGTTGTAATCTCAGCTACTTGGGGGGCTGAGGCAGGAGAATCGCTTGAACCAGGGAGGTGGAGGCTGCAGTGCGCTGAGATCGCGCCAATGCACTCCAGCCTGGGCGACAGTCGAGCGAGACTTGGTATCAAAAATAAAAAGTAGAACTGAATCTTCCTTGTCCTAGTAACATTGTATAAGTAGTGGCTTCTCTGTACAAAAGGTTGTAATGCGTCCTGATGGATATAATTTTGTGGTTGTATTTAAAAGTTGAATAAATCACACCAGCTTCCTGAAAATGTTCATAATGCATCTGTCAGAAAACAAAAATACATGCCTACTTTGTGCATATTTGCACTAACATGGGAAAGATTGTATGAAATATGTTTTTCAGAAAATAAAGGTTCAGTCTCAAAATGTAAAGCATCTAGGTTCTGAATGTATTGGTCAAAGTAGGTTCTAGAAAACTTGGAACTTTTTGGAACCTGGATAACTTTAAAAAACGAAACGACAGGGTCTCCCTATGTTACCCAGGCTGATCTCGAACTCCTGGGCTGCACTCCAGTCTGGGCGACAAAGCGAGACTCCGTATCAAAAATAAAATAAAAATAAATAAAAAGTAGACGAACCTCCAAAGAACGGCTCGCCTTGCCTCTTCCAGGCCGCACCGGGGGAGGTCGATTCCATCGACTCTCGGCTACCCACCCCTGAGGAGGCTCCGCCTAGCCCTACTCCTCTTAGGCGGTCCTTGTTCTCCGCCTAGCCCTACTCTCCTTGTTTTTGCCGGTCCTTTGAAAGTCTCGCGATAGCTCTTCTGCTTCCCATAACTCTGTGCACCCTCCCTTTCCGTCCTCTTTCCGCCATCTTTCCGTGCCGGTGAGTGTCTCTCTCTGAGAGCTCCAATTTCATCCGTCTGTCATCGTCGCCATCCCGCAATTTAAGGTTCGGTTTCGGTGTCCTGCGGGGAGGTTGGACCCCTCCTTGGCCGGGGATGCTGGCCTTGCAGGTTCTTGGACAGGCATAGAGGAGAGCCATGCCCGGGCGCCCCAGGCTGTGCACTCCTGGGATCAGGGTCCGTCGGGTCCAGGCCGCAGCGCTGGCGGGAGCCGGAGCCAGAGGCTTCGACTACCAAGTTAGGCGGCAGCTGCGGCTCGGGCCATAGCGTCTGAATCTTCCTTTAGTGGCTGAGGCAGCGCCTTGGCCCCAGGCGTCGGGCAGCGTCGGGTTTGGTGGGCAGTGCAGCTTCTCACTGCTGCGGCCGCGCTTGGAGCTTGGGAGGCTGAGGTCACCCAGCAGGTAAAAGCTGCATTGTGCCGGGGTTGGTATTTTGCTGGGTGTTAACTTGGATCTTCTGGGTCGCGGAGTTTTTCTTTAGACACTTTGTTGAACTTAACGGGGCTGAAGTTCTACTCTTTACTGTTGGCACTTTGGTCTCCGTACTTAGGAGCTTTCAAAACTTTAGTGTACTGTGCGGTTCGTGCCCATTAGAGGAGAGTCCAGTCTGACAGCATGTACAATGTTTCTATTTGCCGCTATGGCTCTTGCTGTTAGACGCAATTTTAAATGGCACGAAGATGGATGTTTAATAGATGTCTTCGTGGTAGGTGAAAGTAAACTGATTTAAAGGACAGTGTTAACTAGTACAGAAACTGCTGATTTTCAGCAGTTTGGAAAATGTTGCCGGTGACGCTTGCTTCTGCTCTGAATCACTTGAGTATAGCCAATGTTTTCGTTTTGGTAGCTGGCAGTTTCCACCAATTCTGACGTTTTCTTGTGTGAGGTGGATTTTGTCTCACATTTTATTTTACCTCCAGACGGTGGTGTGTGGCACGATTCGAAGAAGAGTGGTTAGCGAATGAATGAGTTTCAAAATGTGCAGGCTGACGTCCCGATAACCTGTTTTCAACAACTGTAGTAAATAGGAATTTTCCTGGGTGGTGGGAAATGGCGAAGTATCCTGCTTAGACTTAAGACAAGTTCGCCAGGGTGGGGCCAGAAAGAAAATGATGCTTCTGCAGTGTAATAGTTGGTGAGTGTTGATGTAGGCAATGCCAGTGAAACCTCCTGTTTTGTCTCCCCTGAACAGCCACAATGGTGCGCATGAATGTCCTGGCTGATGCTCTCAAGAGCATCAACAATGCCGAAAAGAGAGGCAAACGCCAGGTGCTTATTAGGCCGTGCTCCAAAGTCATCGTCCGGTTTCTCACTGTGATGATGAAGCATGGTAAGTGTGCTGCTGCTATGTTTTACGTTTTAATGTGAGACTCTTAAAGAAATCAGCCCTAGGCCAGGCGCGGTGGCTCACGCCTGTAATCCCAGCACTTTGGGAGGCCAAGACCAGCCTGACCAACATGGAGGCACCCCATCTCTACTAAAAATACAAAATTAGCTGGGTGTGGTGGCGCATGCCTGTAATCCTAGCTCTTTGGGAGGCTGAGGCAGAAGAATCTCTTGAACCTGGGAGGCGGAGGTTGCAGTGAGCCAGGATTGCCCCATTGTCCTCTAGGATAGGCAACAAGAACAAATCTCAAAAAAAAAAAAAATATTGTAGAAACTATGGCAGATCAAAGTATTTGTCTGTCATACCTGAGAACGAATGCAAACTGCTAAAGAGTCACTTAGGGTAGGACTGCTGGGAAAAGGAGCCCTGCTAGGTGTTTGAGAGCTAAATGAACCCGAGTCATTGAAAGGACTCCTGAGCTCAGTTCAAGACCAGCCTGGCCAACATGGCGAAACCCCATCTCTACTTAAAAAAAAAGAAAAATATATATATATATGTAAAAATTAGCCAGGTGTAGTGGCAGGCACTTGTAATCCCAGCTATTTGGGAGGCTGAGGCAGGGAGAATTGCTTGAACCCAGCAGGCGGAGGTTGCAGCGAGCTGAGATTGGGCCAATGCACTCCAGCCTGGGGGACAGTGCGAGACTCCTGAGCTCTTCTCAGAACCCCTTGGGAGGGAGAAGAAAGATTAGAATATTCACATCTTTGGCATAAAGTAGCCTTTGGGAGTGTGTAAGAGTGAAGGAAGGGGCAAGGGGGAAATAATTTCTTTTAGAATTGCAAGGTGGATTGTTTCGGGTGATTGTCTCCTAAATCTTTTATATTAGGTTGTGAAAATTCTGATACACAGCAACTGTCTTCCCCCCAACTTCTTGGAGAAGCAGTCACTGAGATGATGAGAGAGTCAAGAATAGAATAGGTTAGAGGAGCACAAGGATTTAGCTCTCAAGTTGGTCTTTAATCCAGTTATCTTTTGCAGGTTACATTGGCGAATTTGAAATCATTGACGATCACCGAGCTGGGAAAATTGTTGTGAACCTCACAGGCAGGCTAAACAAGGTAAGATTTAGTGATCTACACACATTTCAAAGCCTTAAGATTTTTTAAATGTGGCATACTGTTGTGTAAATACTGAATAGTGATGCCGTACTTTATCCATATACCTTCATTTGTTCTCCTGGGTTGACTGCTAGAATTATGTCAGTTGACCTAGTGTTTTTATGGGGTATAAGCTGTCGCAGGGGAGACGGGGGTGAAACCAACCAGTGCTGGTACTAGTATTTAAATACTGGATTGTTAACACTACCTGCTTCACTGGCTTGAACTTGGGTGGCTCAAGGCCACTGAGCGTTTTGTCCAAGATGGTGCGTCCTTCCTCTCAGTGACATGTTGAGTGTTTTGAACTGGATCTTTTTATCTTTGAGTAAATGGGGCTTTCTAAATAGCAGTACTAATATTTTTTCTGGTTTTGCTGGCATTGGTCTTTGGAGTCTACACTACTTTTCAATTTGACTTGTCAACACCTTAACCAAGTAAAACTGACTTTGTGGTTTAAGTGATTGAGTGTGTTTTGGGGGCAGGTGTCTGTAAGCTAGTTGAGGGGGTCCATGGTGCTTCCTCTGTTCAAGCTTGTAGCTTTCAGATTTGCAAGGAGTCAGTTCCCTCTAGTCCAAGCTTGTCCAGCCTGCCTTATTTTGTTGTTGTGTTTTGTTTTAGGTTTTTAACAGTATGAAACCATGGTTTTTAGTTTCTGTCTCTAGTAATAAATAGAAAAGGGATGAGGAAGGGGCCTTACTGGCCAAGCTAGAAACGGAAACTAAGAGCCCAGTTTCTGTTTTTCTCCCTTGGATACCCCTTTGTCTAGTCCAATAGATGGGGGGAAAGCGACCCAGAAAGTGAGTTGCTGAAGTATTCATTAAAGATTTGAAGAATTGGCCTGGTGCGGTGGCTCACGCCTGTAATCCCAGCACTTCGGGAGGCTGTGGCAGGTGGATCACGAGGGCAGGAGTTTGAGACCAGCCTGACCAGCATGGTGAAACCCCATCTCTACTAAACTACAAAAATTAGCTGGGTGTGGGGGTGGGCCACTGTAATCCCAGCTACTTGGGAGGCTGAGGCAGGAGAATTGCTTGAACTTGGGAGGCGGAGGTTGCAGTGAACTGAGACCAAGCCACTATACTCCAGCGTGGGTGACAGCAAGGCTCGATAAGATCTGAAGAACTTGCAAGGGTAATTTTTCAGCATGTCATGTTATGTTGTAGTTGTAGGCATTAGAACCCCACCTCAGAGTAGGATTGATTTATTTTTACTAGTTTATATTTCTTTTGAGACACAGTTACTCTGGCCCAGGCTGGAGTGCAGTGGCAGCGTCTTGGCTCACTGCAACCTCTACCTCCTGAGTTCAAGTGATTCTACTGTCTCTACCTTTCAGTAGCTAGGATCACAGGCATGTGACACCACACCTGGCTAATTTTTGTATTTTAGTAGAGACAGGGTTTCATCATGTTGGCCAGGCTGGTCTGGAACTCCTGACTTCAGGTGATCTACCCGCCTTGGCCTCCCAAAGTGCTGGATTACAGGTGTGAGCCACCATGCCCAGCAACTGCTAAATTTTTTAAAACTTTTTTGTAGAAATGGGATCTTGCTATGTTGCTTAGGTTTGTCTTGAACTCCTGGGTTCAAGTGATTCTCCCACCTCACCCTCCCAGAGTGCTAGGATTACAGGTGTGAGTCACTAGGCCCAGCCAAGAACAGAGCATTCTGTAAATGGAACTTACTTGTGACACCCTTGTTCTGTGGTACGCTAATTTGAGAAATTCTAGCCTACAACAGTTGATATACAGGCCCTGCTGCTCTGTTCCCCCTCTTTTTTTTTTTTTTTTTTGGTTTGTTTGTTTGGGGTTTTGCTGTCACCCAGGCTGGAGTGCAGTGGCGTCATCTTGGCCACTGCAGCCTCTGTGTCCCAGGTTAAAGGGATTCTCCTGCCTCAGCCTCCCTAGTAAGAGGTGTGCGCCACCACACCTGGCTAATTATTATATTTTTAGTAAAGACCAGGATTCGCCATGTTGGCCAGGCTGGTGTCGAACTCATGACCTCAGGTAATCCACTGCACCTGGCCTGCTCCATGACTTTGGGCAAAGCAAACAATTTTTGTTTCTCGGAAGTTAATTTCTCCCCATTTATAAGAGAATGTCTGCCTCCATTGCTTTCATGCAAGACATGGACCTACGCTTAGCGTGCAAATTGAGCTTGGGAATAAGATAGTGTGTAAAGATTTATTAAAATTCTGGCCTTGATCACATCCTCTTAGGATTCTTCTGGGTTGGGAGAGTGTATGCTGTTTTAATTCTATCAGAATTAGAGAGATTTTTGCTGCTGGAATCAACGTAAAACTTGGATGCAGCATGTGGCAAGACTTTGGAAAGATCTTTCAGTATATAGCTTGCTTGGATAAAACTAGTTTTCCCATATTCCTATCCCTGCATTTCTTTGCTGTGAGATTGTCCTTGTTAATCAAGTCACAGCATAGCTGATGGGGTAATGGTAGGAGAACTTAAGCAGGCTTCCTGGTGTAAAGCAGTTAGGCCTTTTTGACAAGCCCATTTTCAGTTTCTGTGGGTCAGTCTCTGCTTTTGGAAGTGTCTTTAAGTGTGCCTGTGATTGTAGAGCAGGTTTTGTGAACAGAGGGTTTTCAGTTAGTGGACTTGTTGGAAGATGTAGTGTTTAGGGCTGGCAGATAATTGAGTGATGACAGAGCTCTTGGAGAGCTCTCACTTAGGAGGATCATTGTTGCTGTGTCCAAGTAGTGACAAGATGAGATAATTGCAAGCCCTTTGCTCTTTCTGCCTTCCATCATTCTGTCAGATTCATTTGAGAAATTTGCCTGGGGTTGTAGGACATTGTTCCTTGGAAATGCGTAATTGTACTTCATTGGTGGAAGCAGCGTTCTTAGTTCAGTGCCTGTGTAGCGTGTTCCTTAGATATTCTAAGAATTTGCAGTTTTAGCTTAGGAGCGTCAGGATTTGAGACCCTACGATTTTATTTTAGCCTGACTATGTGAAAAAGGGTTGGCTATTGGCCAGGCGCAGTGGCTTACGCCTGTAATCCCAGCACTTTGGGAGGCCGAGGCAGGTGGAATACTAGGTGAAGACATTGAGGCCATCCTGGCTAACGTGGTGAAACCCCGTTTCTACTAAAAATATATTTAAAAAAATAGTTGGGTGTGGTGGTGCACACCTGCAGCCCCAGCTACTCGGGAAGCTGATGCAGGAGACTTGCTTGAACCCGGGTTGCGGAGGTTGGAGTGAGCTGAGGTGGCACCACCACACTCCAGCCTGGGGACAGAGTGAGACTCCATCTCAAAAAAGGAGAGAAAGGGTTGGCTATAGTCTCCCTTAAGACTTGATCTCTTAGCTGTGTAAAATCTGATTATTCTGACAGCTCTCCAGCCCACAGGAGCGTGCCAGTGGCCTGGCACTGCCGTGTATTACCTCGTCCCGTATCTTTTCATGCCTTTACTTTTTCTTTTAGGCAGGTGGTGGGCCTCGTAGTCAGGCATAGTCTTTCTTACATGTATCTTTTGAAAAGCATGTCAAGGATTGTGCACAGAATAGGTACCCATCTGAATGTTGGGGGTTGGTTTGGAGGACTGTTCATTTATGAATGCCATCTTGTGTTACTCAGTTTTTCTGTTACTGGTAAAGTGAACGGTGTTTTTT
>CAUYLG010020158.1:105-128504 GCA_963573385.1 Cacajao melanocephalus | reverse complement strand
CTGGAGGACCAGATTATATCACCTTGATTTTGAAAATGTCACCTGCCCTAAAATATCTTTCTGGTGGCCAATCTCAAATGACCTAAATTGTATCATGTGAGTCAGTCACTCCTTTTGTTTGTTTTATTTTGTTTTGTTTTGTTTTTAGACGGAGTCTCGTTCTGTCACCCAGGCTGGAGTGCAGTGGCGCGATCTCGGCTCACTGCAGCCTCTGCCTCCCGGGTTCAAGCAGTTCTCCTGCCTCAGCCTCCGAAGTAGCTGTGACTACAGGCGTGTGCTGCCATGCCCGGCTAATTTTTTTTGTATTTTTAGTAGAGAAGGGGTTTCACCATGTTGGCCAGGATGGTCTCGATCTCCTGACCTCGTGATCCACCCACTTCGGCCTCCCAAAGTGCTGGGGTTACAGGCATGAGCCACCGCAACTGGCCGCAAGTCAGTCACTCCTTTTGATTAGCATAGCTCTTGCTCTGAGGCCAAATTTTATTTTATGGGTTTTTCTTTTCCTGTTTGGATTCTTTTGGGGAGTATGGAGGAGCTTTGTTTTATTTCCTATTTTAGAATAGATAATATAATCTCATGGTTTGAAAATCAAAACATCATAAAAAGTCTACATTGAGAAGGTTCATTCCCATCCCTGCTTCTCCTGTCCCACCTACCCTGTTCCCACACCCTCATCCTCCATCCCCCTCGCTCTCCTCCACCCCGAGGCAGCGCATATACAAACATGGATATATGTTTTTATAGATGCATTTGCATATATGAATATGTATGTTTACATATACTACACACATACTGTTCTGCATTAGACTCTTAACAATATATCTTGGGCTGTGTGTGTATGAGTATATTTATCTCATTTTTCAACATTTGCATAAGGCATTTCAATTTATGAAGGTACTATATATACCATGAATGGACATTTGGTTTGTTTCTTATATTTTGCTGCTACAAATAATGCTGGATAAATATACTCTTATATGTATGTCTCTAGATATACGTATATATGAGATAAATTATTAAAAGTAAAACCCTGGGTCAAAGGGTATGTGAATTAAACATTGATAAATAACATCAAATTGTTCTCATTAAATGTCTACCAATCTTTATTTTCACCACCAACAGTGAGGGCACCTATTTCTCCAACACAGAGCATTCTCAAACTGTTTGCTGTTTGCCAGTCTGATAAGTGAAAAGCATCTCATTCATCATCAAATTCACATTTCTTTAATGATAAGAAGTAGAGTATCCATTCTTAAGTTTAAAAATGAGGTCTCCTTTTATAATGCAAACGTGCGTGGCAGAGGTAAGCATTAGGTCCCCAACCACTCAGAGTGGAAAGGACTTAGCTTTTTCCCTGAAAGGAAAGAAGGGATGGCCTAGAACACTCAAGCCCTTGAGCGGCAGGACTGATGGAGAAGGAAAGCAAGTCTTAGTCAGACGCACCAAGGGACCTTGATAGACCCTGATGGACCCTGATGACCCTGTCCCGACTGCTCCCAGAGTCCCAGGGTAAAATCCCAGAGAGGAGAGCTGCCACCTTTAGCTTGTAAGAGTGAAAGGGCACTTTCTCTTGCCATCACATGTATTTAGCAGGCCAGGCATGAGGTCAACGCCTGACAATTTTCTGGGTGCTGAGGTAGATACTAAATAAAGTTATTTTATTGACTGCTGGATCCCTTACTTCCAAAAGGATTTTAGGCAACTCCCTTGAGACCCTGCAAGAGTACAGAGAAAGGGATTAAATCCAGTCCCTCAAAGAGATTATTGTGCAGGTCCTAGCAGGTCTTGTACCTTGGGGGAGACTCAGGGAGAGAGCCTTAGGATATCTTTGATGGGAGGAAGGTTAATGGGTAGAGAGTCCTGGGCAGAGCCACTCAAGGTCAGAAAAAGAGCCGAACTGGGGAAGACCAGTATCCATGGACTGATCCACAGCCTGAGACACCTTTGCATCTCCCATCGTGTTTCCCCCTTGCTTCTCAGCTAAGCTTCCTGAAACAGCTGTCTGCCTCCACCAGGTCTGTTGCCTGCGGTTGGGCAGATTGCTCCCTGCACAAGGGTATGTGCTTCGTTAGCCAAGTCATGTATCCCATGATAGGCTGTAGAGCCCTTTATTCTAATTTGCACAAAGCGCACTGCAGGCACAGATGTCAGACTTGACATTGGATCTCCACATTCTCTCTGCCCATGATGGTCTTGATTCTTTACCTAACGCTCTGCAAAAGTCACCAGCAACCTCTTTTTTTTTTTCTTTCTCCATTCAGTACACTTCATTCAGTCATCTTATTTCATCTCTGATTAGCAGTTCACACTGGCAGCCACTTCCCAACCTTGGAGTCTTGATGTCTTGACTTTCTGGCAGTCTTGCCTTGGCTTTTCCTCTTATTTCTCTGACCTCTCCTTGACCCTTCGAATGAAGTAACTTGGACACTTGCCATTTCTCTACTTATTTATCCCAGTGGCTTCATCGAACCCACGTCTCAGTGAACATCGACATGACGTTGGCTCCCAAACGTTCGTTCCCAGTCGCACTAAACTGACCCATCTGGCTCTTACCAACTCCTCCACCTAGATGAATCTCCCACCAACACTCCAGACACCCCACCCATAAAGAGAACACATCGTTTATTCATAAAACATTCCCTTCCTTTGTGTTTCCTCTTTTGGAAATGACATCACCTAATATCCAAGCCAAAAACCTCTCACTCTGGAGCTCTGCCATTCCCTAACTCCGTCCACCAGGTCTACTCCTGCCTCATTGGTGCTCCCCCTTCATACTCCTCAGTTTCTTAACTGGTCCCTTTTCTCCTTCCAATTCACTTTCCATCCCGTGTGAGAGCTGAATTCCTAAATACATGGCTCTCTAGTGCCTCAGGGTAAATGCAAACTGTTTAGTCCCATATACACGGTGTCTGAGACCTGGCATTGTACAATCTCTGGACTTCAGACTCTGGAGCCAGAATGCCAGGTTTGAACCTCAGCCCTGTCATTTACTGAAACATGTGGACTTAGGGGAGGCATTTAACTTCTTGGTGCCTTGGCTTCCTCATTTGTAAAGTGAATATAATCATATACCTACTTCAGGGGTGTCATGAAGATTCAATGAGATAATACATACCAAGTGCATAGACTAGTACCCAGCACATAGCATATGTTCAATAAATAGCAGCTCTGATCTTTATTGCTACCTGCCTAAGCTCACCCTCTCACCAGCCCCTCACTTACCCACTTACCTCCATTCGTACTGAACCACTGGGGTTGACATGTTGCTTCCCATGTCTAAATCTTTCCCTGTGGCTCTCCCTTTGCCTGAAATGCCCAACACCTTTATCCTACTCCAGCACTTACTCTCTCAATACCCCCAGCCCTTTGCCTGGCAATTCTTAGTTGTTTTTAGGATTCAAGGCAACTGCCACCTTTTCTAGGAAGTCTCCCCTGACTCCCCAGTCTGGAAGTGATACTTTCTTCAGGAGTCCTATAGATAATCGTAAGATGTTGTAACGTTTGGTTGTCTATCACTTCCATTACTCTTTGGGAGCAGAATTCATGAATTACCATCTTTGAATGTCAGACACCTAGTAGATGCTCAGTTAGAATAATGGCTAGCACTTCTAGAAACTTACCATGTCAGGCAATGCCCTAACTGCTTTGTGTATATTACTACCTTAATTCTCACTACAGTCCTCTGAGGCAAGGGTCATTATCATCATCTCCATTTTGTAGAATAGTTAACAGAATCACAGGTCGAGCATTTTGCTCAAGGTCATACAATTAGTACATGGCAGAATGGGGATTTGAATTGAAGCAGTCTAGCTTGAAAGTCTGTGATTTTAGCCATTACCACATACAATTTGATAAATGATGAGTTTATCGATCAATCAGTAAATTCCAAAGGCAAGAATCAAGTAAATAAAGTGAATTTGGCAGCCGAGGCTCGCTGCCCACCATGATGGCTGGTACATGGAAGGTGCTCAGTAAATACTGGTAGACTGAATGAGTGAGAATAGGCTACGGATAAAACGGAATGGATAAGAGATACTGGAGATTATAAGGGGTGAAAGTGTTGGCATCCCGGATGGACCCATTTACCCACATATGTTCTGTAGTATGAACTGCCTAATTTCTTTCAATATTTTCATTTAAAAATAATTTTAAAATAAAATTTAAAATATATATAATAAAAGAATACATGCTACTCATTTGTGGATTTCTTTTATTATATAATACATATTTTATCATATATTATATTATATATAATATAATATATATTTTATCATATATTATATTATATATAATATAATATATATTTTATCATATATTATATTATATATAATACATATTATATATACTTTTATATAAGTATTATACTTTTATATAACATATGTAATCGATACTCGAAATCCACCAATGAGTAGCATGTATTCGAGTTGTTTGTTCTGAGAGGTTGGTGTCTGTGCTTCTGGGCCCTGGGAAGTAGGGGATGAAGGTGGTCAGGGCAGGCTGGAAGCACCAGGCAGGGGCCTTTGGGTGAAGATCTAGTGCCATTTTTCCTCCCTCCCAGGAAAGAGTGGTCACTTGGCTGTTTTCAAGCAAAAACTACATCTATGGCGAGCTTTATAAGGATCGTGTCAACATGTCGGGCAATGCTGAGCAGTCCGACGCCTCCATCACCATTGGTCACCTGACCATGAGTGACAACGGCACCTACGAGTGCTCCGTTTCGCTGATGTCAGACCTGGACGGCACCTCCAAGTCACGCCTCCGCCTCTTGGTCCTCGGTGAGTGCCTCCATTTCTTTCAGGAGTGTAGGAAGAGGGTGGGCTGGTGGCAGCACAGGGAGAAGAGCCCCGGTGATGAGGCGAAGGCAGAGGCAGCAGCAAGGAGCTGAGTCTCCTCCCCTTGTCCAACTGTCTCTGGCAGAGGGCCCGTTCCTCCCTTTGGAACTGAGCACTAGCGGGCAGTTCCCTAGGGCAGAGAAGGCTGATTTGGAGTGGTCCCTCGCTCTGTGGATGTCCTTTCCCCCACACCAACTCCTCTTTTTCATACCATACTTATTACGAAGACAAAGGAAAATCTTAAATCCTGTTGCAAAGACTCACAGTGCCTTAATTGGGTGCTCAGAGGGCCACATCGCGACTCTCTTACATCTTTCCCTGCTGTAACTTAGGCTACCCAGCAGAAATCCTTCACACCACCGTGCGCTCACCCCCACCCCTCAACAGACACTCCATCAATCAGGTTCTACTCCCTTTGAAATGTGTCCCAAGATAACATTCTTTTCATAGGAATAACTTATTATTTAGGAAGGATCTGAAAGATCATCTACTTTAATATCCTCATTTTGTAGATGAGGCCCAGAGAAAGGGAGCAACCGATTCACAGTCAAATAGTTACTGGAAAATAACTGTTATTTAATGAACACTTAGTCTATGTCCAATATTAGAAATGGCGCCGCTGCTGGGAGGTAGCAATGCTTTAAACCAAAACAAGGATCTTTTTTCCTTCTTCCTTTTACATACTTGATTGCATTTTATTTTTAATTAATATGTTTAATTTAAATTTATTTTTAAATTAAATTTAATTAATACTTAAAATATTTTAATTGCATAAGGTGGTTGCCTGACTTTTTGAAAGCATTAGTGAGTCAAACTGCACAAACGAGCATTGTATAAAGAATAACTAAGATCTCGGTAGCCAATGGCAACACAGGAAGGTATTTCATATTTTCCTCATGTCCTTTCAAAACACACAGACTCTTGCATACGTTTCTCTTTTCCTTTAAAAAAAAATGGGATTGGCAGGGAGCGGTGGCTCACGCCTGTAATCCCAGCACTTTGCAAGGGGGGCAGATCACGAGCTCAGATTGAGTCCATCCTGGCTAACATGGTGAAACCCTATCTCTACTAAAAATGCTGAAAATTAGTTGGGTGTGGTGGCACGTGCCTGTAGTCTAAGCTACTTGGGAGACCGAGGTAGGAGAATCACTTGAACCTGAGAGGCATTGCAGTGAGCCAAGATCGGGTCACTGCACTCCAGCCTGGGCGACAGAGCCAGACTCTGTCTCAAAAAAAAAAAAAAAAAAAAAAAAAAGGATCATATTGTAAAGATCACTCTGCATTTTTTTCTTTCTTAACCATGTTTCATGCACATTTCTCCAGATCGGCACATGTAGATCCGACTAACGCATACCTTCCAACACACGGAGGTACCATGATTTATTCAAGTATTTCTTCCTGACGAATATTCAGGCCGTTAACATTTTTTTTTTGTATGAACAATACTACAATAAACATCCCCCTTACACACACGTACATATGTATGTTAGGGGTCCCTTAACTAGCTCTCATTTTCTTTGGACAATGGAAGTATTAATGCAGACTCTCCTGAAATCCTCCACATAGTATTATATAAATGCTGATCCCCCTGCCTCCCAACCAGGGCCAGAAGGATACAAATTTAATCTGAGATTATGGAACTCTGTGAAACCAACGTTTTACTTTTTTAAAAAGGAAGGGTCAGGTGCAGTGGCTCACGCCTGTAATCCCAGCACTTTAGGGGTCGAGGCAGAGACCAGCCTCAGCAACATAGCTAGACCTCCTCTCCACAAAAAAATTTAAAAATTGAGGTGGAGGATCGCTTGAGTTGGGGAGGTTGAGGCTGCAATGAGCTGTGATCGAGACATTGCCCTCCCACCTGGGTGACAGAGTGAGACCCGTCTCAAACAAACAAGCAAGCAAGCAAGCAAACAAACAAAAAACATAGAAAAGAGAGAGCTCATTTTTAAATGCACTCTAAGAAATCAGTTTAAATCATATATATATAAACAGAACTAAAAACATAAACACACACACGTTTTCTTTCCTAATGGCTTTGCAGCTAGGCTATTTTAAGGCAGCCGGCCTACTCGGGCCGGATGACCTCAGTAAGCCGAGGCGAGCAGGAAGCTCCCGGCCAGGCAGCCCCTCAGCCCGCGCCTTGGGGCAGCACGCGTGGTCAGTCTCGGCCGGGAAAGCTGAAGTCCGGAGTCCCGAGACCAGGTGCCGCGGATCGGGATCTGCAGTCTCCCCGGCCTCTGGCGCCCCCTGACGTCTGTAGAGGGAGTCTCAGGCTTCGGAGAGGCCTCGGCGCCCGACTAGTTCACTCTCCCCTCCTTCCCCATCACTGCTCCCTCAGTAAATATTCAGGTAACATCTGCCCTATGCTGGGAAGGTAAGGCTGAGCCTGAGATTCCGAGTCCTCCGGAGGTCTCACGGCCCCCACGTGTGGAAGGACAATTTGATCTTTTAAAGATCTGTTTGATCGGAGGTCCTAGCTGTTTTTGATGGTGGGAGGCTGAGGAGAGAGACCTTAGTGAGGGGTTGACAGAGTGACAGCAGGGGGTTCCTGGGTGTGAGGCCAGAGGGTTTTGGGGCTGAGAACGGACACATTCCACCCTAAGGCTGGTCTCTTTGGGGGTGAGTGGTCACTTCTTTGCCATTATCTGTACTTCTGCCTCTGGAGAGAATAAGGATTTGCTTTTGGCAGTTTTCCCTTAGCAAATGTTTGTTTCAGCAAAGCTACAGCAGTTTTTGGATGCATTCAGATGCCTTTGAGTGCTCTGTAGATGCCAGTAGGCCTCAGTTACTTTCTTACCCTTTTTGTCTTTTACCCCAAAGAAACCTGGTTGTAGAAAGGCTCTACTGTCAGTCATGCACACTTGGTATGACTTTGGGGACACATGGGACTCCTCAGGTGGGACTGGTGTTTTGCCCACTCTCCAATTATGGAATAAAGCCTTTGCCTCCTATTCAAGGCATTCCTGGGAAAAGGCTGAATGTTTTTGATGTGTGAAGAGGGATGCTCCCTGTTGGAAATAGATGCTCAGTGCTGCAAAGAAAAATTAGCACTGAGACAAAGGATCTTTCAGCTTTTTACTTCCTGAGCTGCAGAAAGGGTACTCTCACTAGCCATCTTGCCTTGAGAGTACCCTTCCTGCAGTCCAGGAAATAAAAATTGCATTGCTGAAAGATCCTGTCTCAGTTCTAATTTTTCTTTGCGGCACCAAGCATCTATTTCCAACATCTATTTCCAACACTCCTAATCCTCTGAAAAACTCAAGAGATAAAGCTTGGCTCAGCAACCCCATCCTAGGGGTCCTCTGGGAAGTGGTGGTCACCTTCTGCTTGCTGGCCCAGCACAGGGAGCAAAAAGGCTGCTGGTAAGAGTGGTCCTCAGGCCGCAGCCTCCCCCTCCCCACACTGCTCCAGTCCCAGGGTCTGGTCCAGGATAGATGAGGCCTGGTCTTGAACTTTGGGCCTCTTATGTTTAAGAACAGCCCAAGGGAAAGTGACAATCAGGGAGGGCATCTAATTTCCCTCATGTCGCCCCACACCTGGCCAGCCCTCACTATGGCAGCCAGATGATGTGCACACACAATAACCTGCCTGTTTTCAAGGGGAAATACTTGGCTGCCGGGGTAGAGGGGAGTGGTGTGTGGAAGGGTTTCTCTGGGCAACTGCCGAGTGGGGCTGAGATCAGAAGGCACTCCTGATGCTCGGCACCTGGATTATAGAATCGGCGGCACTGTTTATTGGGCGAGCAAGCTATCCAAAGGGACATGAAAAGAAAGAAAGACGCAGAAGGGACAGGCTTGCCACCCAGGGATTCCAGAAGCAACCCTCTCCACTGCGTGTCCTCTGCCTCTCACCTCCAAGGACACGACCTGAAGTCTCAAACATGCTTCATGTTGCGTCTTGCCTCTGAGCCTTTACACATGCTGTTCGCTCTGCCTGGAGTACCATCACCTCTTTCTCCGACCACCACTCCCACCTCCACCACTGGCCTTGTTTACTGTCATGCTTCCTTCAGGTCACAGCTGATCCTGTGACTGGGGCCGTGTTTGGGTCTTACTTGCCCCAGCAGCCTTGCCTCCTGCCTGGTCATTGTTCATCTATTTGTCTTTTGCCCCCATTAGATTCCTTTACCCAATCACTGTGTCCTCCCAGTGCCCACCACTGTCAGACACACAGTAGGCCCCCAGTGAGATTTGTAGAATGAACCCCACTTCACAATGATGTCTTGACAATGCTGAGTGAAGGGCATAGGCTTAAGCCTCCCAGGAGTTCAGGGAATCAGGTTGGGGTGGTGAGATGAGGGTGGCCTGCCGTCCTGCCATTCGGTGTAACCTCCAGTCTGTGGGCTTCCCTCTCCTGAGCTCTGTGCCCTCTGCCTTCTCAGATCCCCTCCATCCTCATCACCCTGCACATAACTTTCCTGCTGCCTGTGGTTCCTCCCATAATCCGGCGCTTGAGGAAAATTGCACGTTATCACCAAAGTGCAGGAAGAGGATAGTCCTGAACCCAGAGAACTTTCCTACTAAGTTAGCATCAAAGGCTTCAGAGATCACTTAGTCCAGGGGTAGGCAAACTAGGACCAAATCCAGCCCACAGCCTGTTTTTACATTTCTAACATATCATTTAAAGAGAAAAAGTAGCAGCAACAGAGACAATATGTGGTCTGCAAAGCCTAAAATATTGTCACCTGGCCCTTTACGGAACAGGTTTGTTGTCTACTAATTTTGCAGAACGGAACACTGAGGTCCAGGGAAATTGAAGGTTTTCCCAAAATGGCACAGATGAGTCAGTGGCAGAGGAGCTCATATGGACTGGTGGAGAGCATACTGGATTTGGAGTTAGAAGATCTGGGCTCTAGTCCCAGCTCTGCCAGGACCCATGAACAAGTGTCCTCTCTGGTCCTCAACATCCCCATCTTTCTAACGGACATGTTGCGCTATCCTTAAAATCCCATGACTGTAAACTAGAACACACATGAAACCATGCCTTGTGAAGCTACTGCAGACCCATGATGCTTCCCAGAGTATGTACCACTCCTCTGTGATGGTGACAGACCACTGAGGGCCTATTGGGGTGAACTGGTTTCACAGCGTTCCATCTCACTACTCAGCTACAGAGTTTTCTGCCTGTGAACAAACTGTGGGGGGGAGGGGGTGGCGGGTGGCTGTCACCAAGCCCCACCTGCCTCATGCCTTCTTTTTGGTCTCTCGTCTACATAGAGCCACCCTCCCTACCAGAATGCGGAATCGAGGGAGAGACCATAATTGGGAACGACATCCAGCTGACCTGCCTATCACAGGAGGGCTCACCAGCCCCTCGGTACAGCTGGAAGAGGTACGACATCCTGAACCAGGAGCAGCCCCTGGCCCAGCCAGGTAACGGGGCAGCAGGGAAGGCGGGCTCCTCACGTAAGGGGCAGCGGATTGGCTAGGGGTTGCCAGGGGAGACTCGGGTAACCAATCAGATCCCCCTGAAGGCCGCTTCCCTACCCCACCCCATCGCCACCTCTCTAAGCACTGGTTTCTTATAATAATGCCCATCCCATAGGTTCTGGCAAGAAATAAAAATGATTCACGTAAAGCACGTAGCAGAAGCCGTGGTAAATGTTAACTTGTTTTCTTTGTTCCGCATTCCTCAGTTCTCTTGGATGAGCGTGCCCTGATAAGCACTCTGTGCGAAAGCATAGGTAGGGTTTTAATTGACTGTGTCCCGAAGTATACGTTTGAGACCCCAAGTCTAACTCGGCGGCTCTACCCAAAGGTGGGGAATTTAACTTTCCCATGTCCAGGCCGGTCCATCTCAGCCTTCACGGACTCATCCTGTAAGAGTCCCATGTTCTCAGGGGAAGCAATGGTAGGGTCAGCTGTAGTTGCCAGGATACCAGTTTTGTAGTGGGCAACTTGGTATTTGACCTTTCAGTCAGGAAACTAACTGGAAAAAAAAAAGAGCTATATGAAAATCCTACCATCCTTACCCCAGAGCCAATGGGTGCAGAAATAGCCTGGTGGAGTCCCAGGGCCCCTGGTGACTACCCCTGCCCCTGAGGATCAGGAAAGACAAGGCTTGCCGGGTGCGGCAGCTCAGGCCTGTAATCCCAGCACTCTGGGAGGCTGATGCAGGAGGATCACTTGAGGTCAGGAGTTCAAGACCAGCCTGGGCAACATTGTAAGACCCCATTTCTACAAAAAAAAAAAAAAAAATTAAAAAATTAGCGGGGGATAGCAGGAATCACCCTTTAGTCCCAGCTACTCAGAAGGCTGAGGTGGGAGGATCACTTCAACCCTGGAGGTGGAGGCTATAGTGAACCATGATCATGCCACTGTACTCCAGCCTTCGTCACAGAGTGAGACTGTGTCTCAAAATAAAAAAAAAATGAAATAATTTCTTTTAAAAGAAAGGCAAGGCCTGAAAGGTGTCCATCAGATTTCACTTCTGGGAGATCTTTCAGTTCAGTGTAGGTGGAAAAAGAGGCCAGAGGTGGAAAGTGAAGCCAGCGGGACACAAAGCTCTTCCGAGATGAAGTGCCTGGTGGTGGGGGTGGGGACCATGGGAAGAACATCTGTTGTCCTGGAAGAGCCCAGCCGGATGGATGCACACGCTGGGGTTGCACTCACCAGGATGAACTTTATTACTCGTTGGGAGGCAAAGCGACTTCTTAAAAACAATTAGTAGAATCCACTCGACCTAACTTTAAATAGATTGATGTAATGTAGATTTTCAACAAGCTTTCAGTTTTGTTTCCATATTTCTGGTTGGCAACTTTTTATCGAGTATGTCGGGAATTTTTGTTGAAATCACCTGGCAGCTCTCCTGGGGCTCTGTGGCCTCCTCTCTCTGGCCTGTGAACAGCCTAGTGACTCCGGCCACGGTCATGGTAGGTCTGCTATGGACACTGGTAGTGTGTGACCTTCTTTCCAGCAAAGTGTGTATAGGGGGACGCAAAGCTGAAGCTTACAGGTGGCGAAGGCTACAATAGCTTTATACCCAGTGGCGATGTAACACAGAAGAGGCATAAGAAGATCAAAGAGGGTTTCTCCAAAGAGGGGGTATTGGAGTCAACAGTGGTTAAGAGCATGCCATGGGCTTGACTCCTGGCTTGGACTCTTGTTAGCTGTGTGACCTTGGCAAGTGACTTAGCTTCTTTGTGCCTTAGGTTCTACATCTGTGAAATGGGCACAATGCTAGTGTTTCCTTCATAGGGTTGTGAAGATTAAATAAAACTAGATGTAAAGCACTGAAACCAGTGCCTGGTAGGTAGTAAGCACCCACTTAATGCTAAGTATTATTAGCTGTTATTTGAGTTGGGTCCTTGAGGATGAGGAAGCTTGGCTTGGAGAACAGGAAGGAATCGTGATTGTCTGGTGTGGTTAAGGGGTAGGTATAGGAATGGTGGGAGATACTCTTGTTAAGAAACACAGTGAAGAGAAATCATGAAGAGCCTGTGTGTCATACTAGGGAGGTTAGTCTTTGCCCTGTAAGCCATGGGTACCTTGTGGGGAGCCTCACAAATGGACACCCCAGCTGCAGTTCTCTCCTGCCTCCACCGGCAGACTCCTCTGGTTGTTTGTTAGAAGCCGAAACTTAGTTCTTTCATTATGCAAAAGCAAGAATCCTGAGGACATGGAAGGAGGTTAAAGGAGAATTGCTTCCTTAATTTGTAAAAGCTTTATCCTGTCTCTAGTTAAGATTTGCTGAGTCGAAATGGGGATCAGGGGGTGACAGAAAAGAATAGGGTTAATGGTCATAACAACACGCCCTTGCAGCTTGATAACATCGTGGGGTGAGGATGGAGTTCTCCAAGTCTCTTGTCTCCACCCTGATTCTCAGAGCCTTAGAGAATCTGCCAATTCTGGCCAGGTACAATGGCTCATGCCTGTAATCCCAGCACTTTGGAAGGCTGAGGTGGGTGGATCACCCGAGTCCAGGAGTTTGAGACCAGCCTGGGCAACATGGTGAAACCCTGTCTCTACAAAAAATACAAAAATTAGCGTGGCATGGTGGTGTATGCCTGTAGTCCCAGCTACTCGGGAGGCTGAGGTGGGAAGATCGCTTGGGCCTGGAAGGCAGAGGTTGCAGTGAGCTGAGATGGTGCCACTGCAGCCAGGGCACTAAAGCCAGATCTTGTCTTAAAAACAAACAAACAACAACAACAACAAAACAGAGAGAGGGAGAATTTGCTAATTCTTCTTTCTCTGTGGGTCAGACCAAATCATTTCTGGCTTTTAAAACATTTCAGTCCACCATGGATGATTTGGAGAGGAGGGTACCTCTGCCCTCCTACATCTGAAGACAATTTCCAACATTAGAGATTGGTTCCTTTGACTAAGCCCTCAGTGGCAACAAGCTAGCAGTGAAAAGAACAGCGAATCCGGAATCAGGAAACTAGGATTTGAGTTCTGACTTCTTCACTTTGGAGCCTTGAGTCACTCACAGCCTCACTGACCCTTAGTGGAGCCCTTTGAAAAAAACTGGGATTCCCCAAAAGCTGTGAAGAGGATGAGAGGAGATCCCATGTGTGATAGGCTCTGAACAGACTGTCAGTTGTGTCCTAGTAAGCCGAGTTTCATGCACCGAAGAAACAGGAATTGGATATCACAGAATTGGGGCAGGGGGTAGTTCTGGGGCCTGGAGCACTCCAGGGGAGGAGGTTGTGAAGGGTGGGGACTGGTCCAGGGAGGATCCTGAGGGCCCTGTGTGAGAGAGAGGTGGCAGCAGGGGCTTGTCAACAAGCTACAGGATTGGGTGCGGGTTGGGGGAATGCAGAAATGTTAGCTCTCGTTAACGTGACATTAGTGTCTTGGTGAGACCAGTGGTTCTCTCGAGGGTACTCTTTCCACAGCTGGAGCAGAGAGGAGAGTGGGAGGCGTATGACTGTCTTGGGCATTTCCCTTCCCAACCACAAGGTGTCGTCACTGCAGCGGAAAGAGTTTTCTCTGGATTTCAAAAATTACTAGTCCCTTTCTGAAGGAAAAGGGGCTTGGGAGCCCCAACTCGGAGTCAAAGAAGGTCTTGTGGCACAAGACCTGCACTGGTTCATCCCGGCAGCTTCCAATGCACACTGTTTGCATCAGGGAATTGGGGGAGGAGAGCGCTGACTCATTAGACTGGGAAACCCCATGTTCCCCCACCCTAAACAAGGCCTAGAGCTCAAAGCTGGACTCTGTCAACTCGAAAGGTCCTCACTGTCTGCAGTGTGCTGCCCACACTGAACCCAGAGTCTGAGCTTCACCCTTAAAGTGGTGGGGATCCGTTAAGAGCTCTAGACCTCCTACGCCTGCCTAGGGCCATAGAGCATTTCCTAAACTGTGTTCCTTCAAGATGCCTCTTGAAAATAACAAATGCAATTAGTTTAGAAAATGAGGCCATGAATACCATAACCCGCTATCAGAGACTCCCAGTGCTCAACAGCATTTTGGGAGTTCTGAAAGTGCCGCCCTTAGAAAGCGTACTTAACCCTAACTCCGCGATTTCTAAACTTGCTTTTTTTAGGGACTCCTCCTCTATGCCACATATTAATATCACATGTAAACAGTTTGCCAGAAAACATACTGAGACGTGGAATTCTAGGATAGAAGGGGGCACATTTTATGAAGAATGAGCATCCAGAGAGTAGTGTCCTGGGCTTCAAGGGAAGAATTTGAAGAAAGTACAAGTGAAAAGACTGAAAGAAAGTAGCACCAAATCAAAGTGTTATTTCTAGGTGATGGAATTATAATGATTTTTATCTGTTCTCTCTCTTTTGAAGAGGCTTTCCTTGGCCCTTTTGATGAGATTAAAACCCCCTGCTGTAAGCTCAGATAGTACCTCCATCTGGAACTGTAACCACCGTTGTTTCGCATCTGTCTTCTTTGCGAGACTGGAAACATCAAGAGGAAAGGGACCCTCTTCATCTCCTTTATAGCTGTGATCAACAGCTAAAGATTTTCTGTATTGAATTGAATTGAAATAATAGTTTTATATCATAAATTATAATTGGTTTTGTAATACAAATTTTCATTTTTTTATTTTTTGAGACAGAATCTTGCTCTGTTACCCCGGCTGGAGTGCAGTGGTATGATCTCAGCTCACTGCAACCCCCTCCTCCTGGGTTCAAGCAATTCTCATGCTTCAGTCTCCTGAGTAGCTGAGTCTAGAGGCACACACCACCATGCCCGGCTAATTTTTGTATTTTTAGTAGAGACAGGGTTTCACTATGTTGACCAGGCTGGTCTCGAACTCCTGATTTCAAGTGATCCACCCACCTCAGCCTCCCAGAGTGTTGGGATTACAGGTGTGAGCCGCCGCACCCGGCCACAGCTTTTTAAAAGAAAATTATCAATGGCTCCAGGGAGTTCTAGACCCCAAACAGGATTTTTGTTCCTGCTTTATCATTTTTTAATTCTGTGACCTTGAGCAGTCACTTAACTTCTTTAAGCCTCCAGTTACCTCTGTGAATTGGAGATTGAAATATTGAGGACTGCTGGAACAATGAGAGGACATCACATTTGAGGATGTGTACCCAGCAGCACATCCACAGAAGGAAGATCTTGAGATGCAATCTTGCAAGAAAGTGACAGTGGGGCAGGGAGAGGGCTGCTCCCCTGGTTTTGCCCATAGCACCAAGTGGCAAGAGAGAAAGCAGGTATGATTGACAGAGCCAGATCTGTGACCTGAAGCTTGGACTTGTTACTGAGGATTATGGGCAGCCCCTGAAATGTCTGAACAGAGCAGTGACAGGATTGTATTTACAATTTAGAGTGTCTCCTAGGGATGGCATGTAACCACCTGGTGGCAGCAGGGATCAGGCAAGGCTGGCTCTGCAGCTAAATTAGAGGATGCAGGTCTCCACCTCCTCTCTCAAAATAGCTGTTATAACAAAGCACGTTGGATGGCCCGACATATACGTATGTCCAAGCACAACGCTCTTGCTTTCAAGATGAAGAAACTGTTAGGATGATAGATTGAGGGGAAAGGCCTTCCACGAGACATTCTGTTCCCTTCTCTTGGATTCAGGAGGATCAGGTGTTTTCACTCCCACTTTCCATATGAAGCTTGCAGCTCAAAGAAGTTAAATGGCTTGCTCACGTGGTGGCAGATGCAGAGGAAGAGTCTAGACGGTCTCCTCCATCCCACCCCAACAGCACACACATTCACCACCCCCCACACCACACACACCACACACCACATACACCATACACTACACACAACTCATGCCACACACATCACACACTCATCACACACACCATATGCACCACACACATTACACACGCCACACACACACACCACACAGCACACATCACACTCACCACACACACCACACACCACACACTCACCACACACACCATACAACTACACACCACACACATCACACACTCACTACACACCACACTCACCACACACACACCACACACCACACATCACACACTCACCACACACACCACATGCACCACACACACTACACGTGCCACACACACCACATATCACACACACCACACACACCATACAACTACATACCACACACATCACACACCACACACCACACACACCACACACAGCACATACCACACACATCACACACTTACACACCACAAGCACCACACACTACACGTGCCACACACACCACACACCACACACCACACACCCACCACACCACACACACACCGCACACTCACTACGCACACCACACACTGACCACACACAGCACATACCACACACCACACACACCATATGTACCACACACACTACACATGCCACACACACCACACACACCATACAACTACACCACACACATCACACACTTGCCACACACCACACACATCACACACCCACCACACACATCACACAGCACACACACCACACACTGACCATACACAGCACATACACACCACACCACATGCACCACGCACACTACATGTGCCACACACACCACACACACCATACAACTACACATCACACACATCACACACTTGCCACACACACCATACAACTATACACCACACACATCAGACACTCCACACACCACACACATCACACACCCACCACACACTATACACACACACCACACATATACCACACACACCACATACCATACACATACACACACACACATCCCCCCACACACCTTTCTCATGGCAGAAATCCCAAGATCAGGGTTCTTGATTTCCAAAGACTTCTTTCATATGAGTCTAAGCTAAGAGATTGTTTCTGAAGATCATAAAATTAATAATATCTTCTAATTAGAAAGCATTTTCATGTAATACAAAATGTGTATTATGTTTCCTGAGCACTTACTACATATCAGGCATTCTGTTGTGGGCTTATATTTGTTATTAGCACCTCATTTTAAGCTCTCAATTACCCTGCGAGGCAGGTACTATTATTTCTGATTTTAGATGAGGAAATGGAAGTTGAACGAAGCTAAATTACTTGCTAAAGGCAAGTTGATAAGTGACAGAGCCAGGCGTCAAACCCAGGGTGCCTGACTGAATTCTAAGCATTTGGCATTGTGCACCCTGCCTGGTTTAATTGTCCTGCAACCCTGGAGGTGGAGATGGGGCTCCGGCCTGGAGAAGCTCAGTGGCCAAGATTGTGCCTCCCTAGGAGTCCGGACCTCCCATTCCTGGCTGCCTCCACCACACTGTGGTGCCTCTCATCACCCTGACTGTTCTTCCCCTGCAGTCTCAGGCCAGCCTGTCTCCCTGAAGAACATCTCCACAAACACATCGGGTTACTACATCTGCACCGCCAGTAATGAGATGGGGAGGGAGTCCTGCAACATCACGGTGGCCGTCAGACCTCGTAAGAGCAGCCTGGGAAGGGAGGGCGGGCAAAGGCCACAGGATAACTGGTGGGGGTCCAGAGAGTCAGCTGAGACCACCGCGAGAATGAATCATGGAGCCTCTCCAGGGCCATGCACCTGCAGGGTGACCTAGGCAAGATGACTCTGTCCCAGGCTCCCCTCGCTCTGAGGCCAGTCCAGTTCCACTGGTTTTTGGAAGTGGAGCCTAGGACCAACTTCTAGGACTGAGAGGCTTCCTCAGTCCTAACTGCCTGAGAGTCACTCAGTAGGCATGGAGGAAGTGCCCAGAGCTGGCTGCCACAGAGTCTAGACCACGTCCTTTTGGGGTGAGACGTCATGTCTAGCTCAACGAGCTGGCAGGGCTGACACCTGAGGACTTCTGCAGAGACAGGGTAGCCCGGAGAGTGTGAAGATGTGAAGTATCCTCACATCTCTTGTCTGCACCTCCATCCTGAAGAGTATTCCTGGACCATGGCTGGTCACATCCCTACAAGACCATGTCTTCCATGGACTGTTAACAGAAGCTGGCAGCTGCTGCTCCCCTGGCTGGGAGGAGCACCGTAGCCAGCTTTGAAGCTCAGGAAGTGCAGCTGCTCTGTCCTCTTGCAGCCTCCATGAACGTGGCCCTGTATGTGGGCATCGCAGTGGGCGTGGTTGCAGCCCTCATCATCGTTGGCATCATCATCTACTGCTGCTGCTGCCGGGGGAAGGACGACACCGACGAGAAAGCAAGGCCGTGAGTGTCTGGACTGGAGCCTGTTGCTAGGGTCTAGGGAGACTGGAAATAGGCATCCCAACTCCTCACAGCCTCTTCTACTCACTGCACCCCTGGGGCATATCACCCCCATTTTGTGCTGACAAAAGAATGAGCTGCCCAAGTCATAAAACGTGCATTGCAGCCCCAGGCCCTGCCTCCCACGCCTGTGGTTTCCAGTCTGGGAGCTGAGGGTACGGCTTCCCATAGCATGCCCAGAGCCAAGTGTGGCCTGGAGCCTCTGTCACGGGGCCAGTCCTTCCTGGGCTGGTAGAACCAGCCTGTTCCTGTACCGCCATCAGCTCATGCATGGAACACGTCTGTGGCTCCTTCACTCTCAGCCCAGCCTCTCAGCCCAGTGTCCTTTGCAGCTGGTGGGTGGGGAGGAGGTCTGGAGGCTGCTCTTCCCACAACGCGCATGAGGCCCAGCTCCCTCAGGTCCACCTCAGAGCAAATCCTTCCCCTCTGTCCCCCGCTGCCCTGCAGGAATCCGGAAGCCTATGAGGAGCCGCCAGAGCAGCTGAGAGAACTTTCCAGAGGGAGAGAGGAGGAGGAGGAGGAAGAGGATGACTACAGGCAACAAGAACAGAGGAGCACGGGGCGTGAATCCCCAGAAAACCCCGGCCAGTGACCAGGGCCGGCAGCGGAGGGCGGCGGAGGCAGGGTTAGGGGTTCATTCTCCCACTTCCTGGCCTCCCTTCTTCTCTCTAAGCCCCGTTCTCCTGTCCCTCCATCCCAAACATTGATGGGTCGTTTCTTCTCCTCTGTCAGCTGTGAGGAATGTAGCTGGCCTGGTAAGGGGGTCCCTCCTGTGACTGACCCTGCCAACCTTGCTGTCCTGTGAAGTGACCCCTCCCGGCTGTGACACCTGGTTCAGGGCCTGGCCCTCCCTCGAGACCAGGCTGCAGCCTCCACTTCCCTCGTAGTTGGCAGGAGCTCCTGGAAGCACAGCGCTGAGCATGGGGTGCTGGAGCTCACAACTCTCCAGGGAGGTGATGCCAGCCTCGGGGGGGTGGGGGCTGCCTTGCTCACCTATGAACCCAGCACCTGGAGGGGCACGGCGCAGAGGGTTTGCACTCCACACATTTTTGTTGAATGAATGAAAGAGTGAGTGAGTATGCTTGGGCCCTGCATGGGCCTGGCCTCCAGCTCCCACTCTCTTTCCAGCCTCACTTCCCACAGCTGCTAGTACATCCCAGACCCTCCTGGGAAGGCCACCTCCCACTCCTGCTGCACAGGCCCTGGGGAGCTTTTGCCCACACACTTTCCCTTTTTGCCTGTCAATATCCTACCTGTCCCTCCAGGCCCATCTCAAATCACAAGGATTTCTCTAACTCTATCCTAATTGTCCACATATGTGGAAAAAATGCTGTCCCTTTGTCCCACAGCCAATCATGGGCCACAAGACACAGTCGTCTGAGCGAGTGCCTCTGGCCATATTAGAGCACCAGCTCCTTGGGGCAGGGCCTGGGCCTCATAGCTTTTGCTTTCCCTGAAGCCCTAGCAGCTGGTGCCCATCCTAGTGGACGCTTAAGCTTAATTGGGGAAACTGCTTTGATTGGTTAGGCCTTCCCTTCTCTGATCTCCCTGAGATGACTGTGGACGCAGGGATGACTCCCACCCAAACCCACATGTTCATTCAGTAAGTTAAATAGGAATTGAGTTAAAGTGAACACACACACAGGAGCTTGCTTGCAGAGGGTCCGAGTTCTCGTGTCCTGGTAATTCTTCTCCAGGCCAGAATAACTGGCTGGATTCCTGGTTGTTCCTGCATCTGATACCTCAGCCCTGGCCCTGCCCAGCCCATTCGGGCTCTGGTTTTCTGGTTGGACAGTCCTGCTGCCCTCCCTCACCCTCCCTCTGTTTGTCAAGCATTTCTTCTACTCTTGAGAGCTCAGGCAGCGTTAGACTGCGTAGGTCTCAGGGTCCAGTGGCTGGTCTCACCCAACTGCAGTTTACTATTGCTGTCTTTTCTGGATGATCAGAAAAATAATTCCATAAAACTATTGTCTACTTGTGATTTTTTTAAATGTGTATTTTTATATATATTGTTAAATCCTTTGCTTCATTCCAAATGCTTTCAGGAATAATAAAATATGGGTGAAAATTCTTATTTCTTTTTTAATGTGGATTTTGTCCGCAGTAAGATAAAGCTTGGGTCTCATGGGTCTGCATCTACTCACCATAGCACTCTTCTGCTTCCTAGGAGAGGTGAGACAAGGTAACGGAGTTGAGAATCATGGGGTCCCTCTGCGTGTGGCCGCAGTAGGGTCAGGCAGTGCCTCTAGTGGTTGTGGGAACAGGACAGATTCCTGCCTGCTAGTGGAGGCAAATTCCAGGAGCCTGCAGCATCAGGACCTGGCATGCCTGGGCGTCAGTCCACATGCTTGAAGGAACACAGTGGAGATGCTCTAGCCAGTTCTGCTCCCTATGATGCCCCTCCCGAGAGAGGGGAGGAGCAGTCCTCTTGTTCTGTCACAGAGCACGGTGACACTTCCTCCTCCAAAGCAACTTGGCTCTGTCGTCGGCTCTTGGCTTTGACGTTGACTCTCCTGAGAGACATTCAAGGTCTGTTCCTCAGTGTCCTTTCCTGTGGGACTCTGTGCTCCCTCCTGTCCCAGCGCTTGTCAGGCAGTACTGTGTGCCTATTTCACCTGTGTGCAGGTTTGTCTCTGACTCGGCCTGTACCTTCCTTGTGGCCTGGCACATGTTGACCCTTGAAAAGTGTTTGTTAAATGAATGAGGTTTGATGTCACAGTATCTTGCCCAAGGACATCTCCTAGCTCTCTAGATACTCAGAGGTGCCTTCCAGTTCTCACTGTGCAAGGTTCCACAGCATGTTCTTGAGGGAGCCATGGAAGCGGAGGCAGCCACCTTCCCCTAGGTTTGACATGACTTCTCTCTGCCCCTCAAAGGACTCTGAAGGTTCACCTGCTTTAGCTCCAGGCTTAGGGAAGAAAACAAGGGAAATCAAGACCCACTGCACTAATTCAACAACAAATATTTTGTGCACATCTACTATGTGCCAAGCAGTGTGCTGGTTGCAGAGTATATACAAGTCACTAAGACACTATTATCCAGAAGGAGCTAAAATCTAATGGAGGTCACAGACATAGAAACATAATTATGTGAGGAAGAGAAGGGGCTACAGGAACACAGAGGAGGGCCTGAGTAACTCAGCCTAAGGGAGTTCAGGAAAGCTTCAGAGACGAGGTGACATGTGGGCTGCATCTTGAAGAAAAATGAGGAGTTTTACAAGAGTTAAGGGCTGGTGCTGACATTTCTTCTGTCCTCCAATGCAAGTTTCTATTACTTGGGTGTCAAATCACATTATCACTTGGTAAGACTACCATTTCCTGATTAATTTATTTCAGTCCACAGACTCTGGGAATTAGTTGTAGGTTCTTACACAATCAAAATTAGCCCAGCAATACACTCTCCTTAGAATGTCAGGCATCCCTTCCCAAATTATGGTTTCCAGCTGATGGTTTAGAGACTTTATGGTGTCTTAGAAGACAGACAAAGCCTACCCATTAATTGAGGGAAGACTGTGTACTAAACCCTCATTAGGCACTTGAGACAGTTTCTCATGTAATCCCTACTTGCAGTTTCAAATATCTGGGCATATGTCAATGCTAGGTTATCACCTAAGGAGGGACTCTGGCTGCCCAGAGAGGTCCCCACGAGGTAATATATAACTTGGTAAATTAGCCACTCTTCAGGGTCTTGTTTTTTATTTATTTTTTTAAAATTTTACTTTAAGTTCTGGGACACATGTGCAGAACGTGCAGGTTTGTCACATAGGTATACATGCGCCACAGTGGTTTGCTGCACCTATCAATCTGTCATCTAGGTTTTAAGCCCTACATGCATTAGGTATTTGTCCTAATGCTCCCCCTCCCAAGGGGTCTTGTTCTTAAGCTGCTGTTGTGACACAGTGACAGGACCTCAGCTCTCAAATGCAGAGTCACATTAACCAAGCTCATAGTGCGTGATGTCCAATGCTTATAGCAGCAACACTTGCTCTGGGCCAGCCACTGTTCTAGGCACTTTGCATAGAACATCTCATAATCTTCACACTGTGAGATAAGTGGTATTATTCCCATTTTACAGATGAGGAAGATAAGACACAGTGCATTTAAGCAATTTGGATCAACACAGAATGTCAATTTGCTACTTACAGCTGTCAAGCAGACTAGCTTTTCAGTCCACCTGACCCAGGCCATCTCACCCCACGAGCACTATGCCCTCAGTTGCTTACTGAGTGTGGAATCAGAAGAAGAGAGGTCAGCTACCATCAAGGAGCTCTCATCCTCGATGGCAGTTTGTATACATAGGTGTCATATCCCCTGTGGAAATTCTGGAAGATTCTCTGGGCTTGGCCCCATCCCTGGATATTCTGGCTTGGGGCCCTAGGCATCTGCAGAAGTGATCCTATTGGTAAGGCCCTATGGGGAGGCCTCTTTGGGGACACTTGGCTATTGAGTTTGCTCACTGAGACTGCCTCTCCTCAGGTAGGTTTCCATAAAGACCCAGCCTGGTTTCTGTCTGTGATGGCCCTTTGTCTGCACCTCCTCAGCTCACCAAGTCATACCTTCCTACAACCTTTTTTTCTCATGCATATACTGCCTTTGTATTTGCAAAAACTTCCCTCCAGCTCCAATGAACTCTGTTAGTTCTGGGAACTGGCCTTTCCTCTTGAGAGGATACTGAATATTTCTGCTTAGATCTAGGATTTTAAAGTTTATCTCTAAGAGTCAATCTTATTTCCCTGATTTCCATGTTGCTGAGTAAATTTTTTCCTTTAATTAAGATGAGCTAAACTGCTATAAAAGTGGACTAAAAAGCTATAATGGCTCAAATACAAAAGAAGTTTCTTTCTCACACACGTAAAGCTTTTGAGAGAGACTCAGGTGCACGATCTTCTGTTTATCTCCAACTGTTTACATTAGTGGGTCTTCCATCCTCAAGGGCCTGGAAATTGTCTGCAACCAGCCAGCAGACAGGAAGGAGAGCAGAGCAAAGGTGCAAATGCTTCTTCAGACTTGATCCAGAAGTGACTGCCCTGATTGTGCTCACTCACCATTGGCCCACTGGCAAGCACTAGTCACAGGCCACGCATTGTGCAGGGAAGGCGGGGAAATGCAAACTTGTTATCTTGTTATATGTGCTCAGGAAGCAAAAGAACTGTCTATTGGCTTCTGCCACAGTTGCCTCATCCTAAGTTCCACAGACCCTCTCCATTTTACAGATGAGGAAACTGAGGCTCAGAAGCATAAACTCATTGGAGGTAGCATTGCTAGTAGGTGATGGAATGAAGATTAGATCAATTCTGTCTGATTCTGAAGACCTTGCTCTTTCTGCTTGAAAACATTTTCTCCTGATCCTGTATATGAACAGGACGATAGAACGGGGGACATTATGGGAGTGGAGACAGAGTTAAGGTTTTTTGTCTTAAATCTGTATATGGCAGTTGTTTCTTATAATACAGGTGTCTCAGGTATTATATATGCATTTCTGAATAATGAATATATTGTTATACCTCCTCAGGTATAACAATATATGCATAATATATATGCATTTCTGAAAAACCTTGCAGGAACACAGAGGAAGGCCTGAGTAACTCAAAGAAGAGTAACTCTTCAAAATCACACACTAAAACTAATAGGACTTACAGGAAAGTTAGGATTAGAGGAGGACCACATAAAAACCATCGGAACTTTGAAAAACAATGGGCCTTTGTAACCGGATCACTTTCAAAACATTAATCACCCTCGTGAAAATACAAGTGATGTTAAATCTTGGTGCCAAGTCTGTTAGCACCAAGTATCACAGTTACCCTTAATGTGGGCACTCATTTCTTCAGAGCCCTACTCATCACAATTAAAAAATTATTCATTGATCCACTTGTCTATCTTTATGCCAACACTGCACTATCTGGATGAGCGTAGGTTCGTGATATAATCATGTTTCATTGTAGAGTCCTGTTAATTATTTAAGATTGTTTTGACCAGTCTAGATCCTTCACTTTTCTACATAAATTTAAGAATCAACTTTTACATTTATAAAATATACGCTTATGATTTTGACTGGGATTGTATTTAATCAACAGATCAAGTTGAGGAAATTAATATCTTAATATATTGAGTCTTCAAATTTATGAAAATGACACTTCTATTAATTAGGTCTCTTTAATTTCTCTCAGAGGTATTTTGTAGCTTTCACTGTAAAGGTTTTGCAATTATTTTGTTAAATTTAGAAGTGTTTTATGTTTTTGATACTATTATAAATGAAGATTGATTCTTAAATTTCTATCAGTTTTGATTAATTTATTTTGAAGTTCTGTTATCAGGCACACACATTTAAAATAGCCATGTCTTCCTATTGAATTGGCTTTCTGTCAATAGAAGAAATATTCCTATTGCTCTCTGGTATCTTAAGATGACAATGTTTTTATGCCTATTGTCTTTATGGTATTTTTTTCATTATTTTACATTCAACCTATCTCTGTCATTATATTTAAAGTGACAGACATATCTCTGTCATTATATTAAAAACTGATTCTTTTTAAAATCCATTCTGACAATGTCTGCCTTTTAAATTGAAAGGTTTAAGTCATTTATATGTAATTATTGATATAGTTTTTAAAAGTCTACCATTTTGCTGTTTGTTGTTCTACGTGTTGTTTTGAGTTTTTGTGGTTACAATTCCCTTTTCCTTCCTTATTTTGAGTTAATAAAATATTTTAAAACATCCTATTTAAACTTTCTATTGGATTAGTAATAATACATTCAAAAGTGTCTATGACATATATACGTAGGGAGTATACACTTAACAAATTATTAGTTATGCTTTAGTTTTTCTCTCAGGAAAATGGGACTTGGCATATTAATCTCACACAGGTTCCACTGAAAGGCCAGAGAATATCTATCTGGCTGAAAGTAGCTGCTGTAGCTCATATAAAAAGCCTGTGAAAGCAGGTCCCTCATCTCTCTCAGCAAAACCTGCCCTCCCTGTATTGCCCAACAAAAAATAAAGTAAGAAAAATTATGAGAAAATAGTCCATTTGGGTCTCACCATTACTCCTAAAGTCACTGCCATTTTTATGGGATGGGAAATTCACCCAGAGTTGCAGAGGAACAATCGTGTAGTGGGACGAAGAGAAAGAAGGAGAGGAATGTGATGTTGGGCTAGTCTAAAGAGCCACCAAAGTGAAGGCTGTAATTTCTAGGCTCATTTTGGTATTTCTGACCCTGATTGGTATGGCATGGCCTAAAGCCCCTTCTGATCCTAGACAGCCAAGACTGTCCCCTCTGACCTTTCCAGGGACAACACAGCTCCACAGTTACTCCTCTTCCCTTCATGAAGAGAGTGTCCATCCAGATTTTCACCCTTACTGTCTTGGAAAGGCATTCCCCACGATGATTAGAAGCTGCTATTCAAATGTCTGGGAGGATAAGCCAATGAGTTGACATAAATGAAGGCCGACAGCCATGGTGTCTTAGCTGTAGAACAGAGAGGTGACCAACTCAAACTGAGGTTTGAGTGGCTTTTGATCACCAGATGCCAGGGGAAATGACCCAAGGGCAACAAGTCTGACTCATTGAACTTGTCTCCCCTCTACCTCCTTAGCTGTAATACAGGAGGAATTGAAGATAAGAGATTGTGAGAAGGTAATTGATATCACTCAATAAAGTTCAACAGAGACAAACTAACTTGAACTATTACAAACATTTTCTTGTCTGCTCCTGAAACTCCTCCTTTTTATTATTTGAATAATGACACATCTACTTCTAGCAGCCAGATCTCTTAACTCTTCTTTAATATTTTCCATTACTTTATTCCTTCCTAATGCCTTTTGGGGAGTGTTTCTTAACCAAATCTTCTAGTTCACTAATTCTGGAATAGGGTCTGGCTTAGTTTAGGTGTCTGTGAAAGCAGAGCCTGAGATCACGATGCCTGTCTTACTTAGGAGATGATCCCTTAGCAATAGCCCACTCCATAACAGAGATTTTGTTGACTTTTTTTTCTATTCCACTTTTCTCGTTCCATCATTTCTGCTTCCTGGGCAACTAGGGCTCTGAGAAACTGTGTGGAATGTGCTTCAGGACTGTAGCACTGAAGGGAGGAAAAGCCGGGGCGTTTATCTACCACTTCCATTCCATAGGGATCTGAGGCTGTCACTTCCCCTACACTTCCCAGCTGCCCCCCATGGGTGGGTAGAAATCTCCTGAGGCAATACAGGAGAGTGCAGCACGCACTTGAGTAGGTACAGAGGCATCATGCATGGACCTGTCCATTATAGCCGAACTACAAGCAGGTGACCAAGAGGATGAGGTGTAGGGACCATAAGCACTTGCCCAGGCTGTCAGGGCAGACAGCCTACAGGCTGCCCCACCTCAGGGAGACCCTGACCCTGGGAGCCTCTTTATACCTCCGCTTCGGGCACTGCCCCTCTTCAGAAGCCTTTACTCCTCATTGCAGTCACTCAGCCTCAAGTGTGGGCTGGGGGGCGTCCAGTAAGGGTCCCTCTCTTGTTATTTTCTTTGGGGAGGCACCCCCTTTGATGCTTGCAGCTGATTCCTGTAGTGTTGGGCTGAAGCAGCCCTTCTTCTCTTTATCAGCAGTAACTGCACAGGGAATGATTTGCTCAAGAGCAATACAATGAAAAGAAAAGGGCCCCCAAACGAAAGTGTTTTAAACCTGAGAGTCCTCCTAGACACCACTCTCTTTTCAAGTCAACTAGTGGCCAGTTTTGAAGATACTGTCTCTTTAGCATCTCTCCAATGAGTCAAATTCCTCCCCATTCTCCTTTCTGTCGCAGCACTGTTCTGGGGCATAGAGATGTGGTGCCTCATCTGCTTATATACTACTGGTTTGGAGCAATTGTTGTTTTCTGCTCATTGGTAGCCCCTCAGGCCAAGTTTATGCAAAACCAGGGAAGTGGCCTCTGCATGGGCAAGTGTCTAAACTCAGCATTTCAACCTTCATAAAACGATGTCACTCTAACCCTACTCCAGCCTTCTTGGCTGGCTTAAATTTAAGAGTATTTGCACTTAAATCCAACTAAGAATGTTTACACCCCAGAAACTTCAAGAGATTATAAGTTTGGACTCACTGCTGATCAATAAATTTCAAAACTTCCAACAAAAGAAATAATACAGAGAATTGTACACAGTGTAGAATATTCTTTACTTTTTCCTTGTCTCAAGCCAAGCCATCAGATCTGCATACTCGGTTGGAACCTCCTTGATTCCTTCTGGAATTCTTTTACATAAGTACTTTAGCATTATTCCTCTGGGCATCTTTGTAGGAAATTGTTAGAAGCAATATTAGGTCTCTCATTTTTGTATTTATCATTAGAGTATCGTTGAGGACACTGCCCACTACATTGTAAATTACTTGTTGATGAAAATCCACCAGAGAATTTTCTCACAGGTCTGCATACTAGGAAGGTTTTGCTGCTCATTTGGTTGTTGTTGTTGTTGTTGTTGTTGTTGGCAGAGTCTTGCTCTATCCCCTAGGCTGGAGTGTAGTGGAGCAATCTTGGTTCACTGCAACCTCCACCTCCTGGGTTCAAGCGATTCTCCTGCCTCAGCCTCCTGAGTAGCTGAGATTACAGGCGCCTGCCACCACACCTGGCTAATTTTTTTATTTTTAGTAGAGACGGAGTTTTGCCATGTTGGCCAGGCTGGTCTCAAACTCCTGACCTCAGGTGATCCTCCCGTCTTAGCCTTCCAAGGTGCTGGGATTACAGGCATGAGCCACTGCACCTGGCCTCAATTTTTTTTTCTTCTATTCCCTTTAGGTCATAAATTTTTGCTACTCATAAGCAAGTCTGCTATAGACATACTGTGTCAAGGACAGCATGAACTATATACAATTTGTGCTTTCCTCATTGCAATGATTGCTACGAAGTTCAGAGCCAAACTTACTCATGTCAAAGAACTGTTTAGGACTTTTCTAAATGGAGTTGGTGAACTAAATTTGTCCATAATTTCATCTCTCTCTCCTTTTTTGCCCTCATTTTATCTTCACAGTGATTTTGCCTTTATTTAGTTCTCATCTTTTATGTATTTGGGGAATCCACCTTAAGTCTTCTTGAAAACAAGATAGGATTGAGTAGCAGTGAATAGGAATAATAAAAACAGCTGTGGGGAGTGAGGTATAAGCACCTGGAGCTGGGGGTTGGGGAGGGGAGAGTTTTGGCTGATTCAGCGCCTCGGAGTCACAAGCATGGATAGGGGCGTGACACGGAGGACATGCCCTGGATGAGGGTGAGTGAGCAGCAAAGGACGGGTTCTGAGGACATCTTTGTAACAGATGGAGGAGGAGATGACAGTAAAGGCCTGCAGCAAGGCTGGAGGAAAGCCGGAGAGAGGATGGGCTGGGAAGCAGTAGAATGTAGGTTCTTCCGTTTTAAAGTATTTTAAACAAGCCCATCATGTTTCTATTCTGCCCTTTTCCTCATAAAATCAACCAGAGGAATTGCACAGTTGAAAGACTTAATTGAGCATAGCTTATTTGGCTTGGCAGTCTTCTACGATTTTTTTTTTCTCCACTGAACTAAAAAAAAGGCTACCCACAGAGAGACAAGCTTTTCTGTTTCCACCTAAAGTTCACTTCCCACATTCCCAGCAGCCTTGGCAGACCCCTGTCAGTCTGGTCTATGGCGAGTGTAAGCGAGCCTTCCAGCACTTTCAGTCTGAGAGCACGCCCTGGTCTACCCGCGGACCCCCAAGGAGCCGAACCGGGGCCCAGCCTCTCCAAGCTCCAGTGGCCGAAGGTGACGTCAACACCCACTGCGCGCCTACGGAGCGGCAGCGAGGCGGAAGTGGCTTTCTGTAGGGAGGCACCTGGGCTCATAATTTAGTCTACTTTCACCGCCTCCCCCACTTGGCAATCAAAACCGGAGATGCTTTTGAGCTTTCTTTTGTGCTGCCCGGAGAGGAGATGGGCTCATTGTGCCAATGGGCAATTATTTCATATTGCTCTACAGAGCACAGGCTGCAGCTGTCTTGGAACAGGAGCTTTGCAAGGTGGATTCAAAGTGTCTGGTCTCATCAGGCATCCAGAAAGAGGCTTCAAACACCCTGCGGGAATACTTAGTGAGCAACTTTTTAGACAAATCAGCCTCAGTGAATAACAACTAGGCAGTCTCCCTGTCTCAGTATCTTGCAGTGTGTGTACACCTGCTAGAGATTGTCCAGGGTGGGGACACCGTATCAGAGGAACATAAACAATCAGCTGAGGAAATGAAAGAAGAATTGAATTTTATAAGGCATATTCAAAGGCATGACCCATTTTAATCTTCACAGCCACATTATCAGCCAGGCATTATTCATCTCAATTTACAGATGAGGAAACCAAGGCCCGGGATATTAAAGTGACTTGTCAAGGATCATGCAGCTGGTTAGTGACAAAGAGCCCAAACTCAGGTCTAACTATTTAATATCGGGGTTGTCTTATAGATTTTTTTTTCCAGAAAGAGATCCAGAATCCTTAAATAAAGACGTTAGTTGCTTAAGTACAATTCTTCATACCATGAGCCTTAGTCTCTCCCTTCAGGAACAATCTATATGGTTTATCAGCTCAGGGCAGCCTTCCTTCTCTCCTAACATGTTACTTTCATCTTCTTGTTCCGACTTTTCTCTAACTGGCTTTCAGTGTTTTTTTTCATGAAACTAAAACATCCTGCAGTCCCTTTGAACCTGTTCCATGACGGAGGAGAGCTCTGTGGCTTGGCTGGGAACAGTCGAGCAGAGCAGAGAAACAATGCCACCATCAAATATCACCCAAGGCCCCATTAATAAGGGTTGTTCTCCAGACCAGACAGGACCAAAAGGAAAGGTTGTATTTGTGTTATTTCTGCTCCCCTAACTTCTCTACAAGTTGATGCTGTGGAAATAATCGAGAACGATCTGAAAACCCGGTGCCCTGGCTTTGTGTGACTTTCAGCAGCGACAAAATCTCTGGAGTTTTTTCCTCCCTATTAAGAGAATGAGTCAGAAAGAGGTTCAAGACCCTCTTTGGGTACTAACAGTTATCTATATGGAAGAAACCAGCATTTTTCCACTGCTTTTGACTTACTAGTGGGGTTGACCCCCAATTTCTGAATATGGCAAATGGAAATACGGGGAAAATCATATGAAAGAATAGTCTATTCTTTTAGAGATGATCTTTCAGCCTGAATCAGGAGAATAATGTCATTTCCTTTTCTATTTCTTTCTGAGGAAGAAAAATATGTTCACTCTTTTCTCTCCAGTGCCTAAAACAGAGCTTGACATAGTTTGTGTTCAACAAATATTACTTGAATTAATGAATTAATAAAATAAACTTAAATATCCAAGAAAGTCAATTTTTAAAAAAAATTCACAACTCTAATTAATATTTGAAAATCTTTGTTTTTGTCCATGTGCTAAGTACATGTTTGTGATACTCCATGGTCCCCATACCACCCTCCAACTAAGTTTCCATAGACCTGAGGTCTCTCTGGCATATTCAGTTCTTGCTAGAATTTAAGGTTGTGTTAGTTAACAGAAATATAGTAACTTGAAGCATGAGGAGAAGCCTCAACAGCAACACAAACAGACAATGCACAGGAAAAGAAGTGAGAATTACACTTAGCCCTGGGAAAATATGCTCAACATCATTCACTTATAAGTGTAAATTAAAACTACACTAAAATACCATTTCCTGCCAGTAAGATTGGCAAAAATCTAAGATTTGGACCACATACTTTATTGGTGAGGCTAGGGTGAAAGAAACACTCTTCTACATTGCTGGTAGGAATGAGAAATGGCATGATGATGATGGAGGGGAATTGGGGGAAATTTAGCACAATTATATGTGCATCTACCATTTGACTCAGCAATCATACTGAAATTTATCTTTTAGAAATCTAGATTCTAGGCCGGGTGCAGTGGCTCACGCCTATAATCCCAGCACTCTGGGAGGCCAAGGTGGGCAGATCACAAGGTCAAGAGATCGAGACCATCCTGGCCAACATGGTGAAACCGTCTCTACTAACAAAAATACAAAACCTAGCTGCGTATGGTGGCGTGCGCCTGTAGTCCCTCCTACTCAGGAGGCTGAGGCAGGAGAATCACTTGAACCCGGGAGGCAAAGGTTGCAGTGAGCTGAGATCATGCTGCTGCACTCCAGCCTGGTGACAGAGCGAGACTCCATCTCCAAAAAAAAGAAATCTAGGTTCTAGAACACTATCCCAAAGCCACAGTAGCAAAAATATGACAAGATGTACGTACAAGGTGTTGTTATAGCATTATTTGTAATAACAAAAGGCTAGCAACAACCAGAATCAATAGCACAATAGTTAAATAAACAATGCTTCAGCCACATAATGATAACTGCAGTGTAAAATGGGGATTATCTCTATACAGTAAGTGATCTCTAGGGTACATTGTTAAATGAAAAAAGCAAAGTGAAGAAAAATATGTGTAGTAAGCTACCATTTACATATGAAAGGAAAGAGTAGAATCTATCTACCTATCTCTGTAGGTATGCATTTGCTTACATTATAAAAACCAGTAAGGGAATAAAAATTTTTTTTAAATAGCTGTATAAAATAGTACAGCGAGGAATATCTTTAAATATTCCAGATTTGTGTTTAGAAACATATATTTTTTTAAATCATAAAACAAAATTAAATAAAAACATAATCCCCGAAGCAAAAATAAGTGATTATATTTGTGTAGCCAGTAAACACCATTATGAAACAAAGAGAAACGATTTCAAATGACTTTTTTTCATGTCACATGGATAATGTGCCCACGTTGTAACAAAAATTTGAGGGTGTCACATCTCACACATGCACACGCAAACTCAATCATCACACTTATGAGCTACAAAAGCAACCTCAAATGACTTGTTTTTTGTTTTTTTTTTGAGACCATGTCTCTGATCTTGCTCACTGCAGCCTCCACCTTCTGAGCTCAAGCAATCCTCCCACCTCAGCCTTCCAAGTAGCTTTACACAGGTGCATGCCACCACACTCATCTAATTTTTTAACTTTTTGTAGACACAAGGTCTCACTATATATCCCAGGCTGGTCTCAAACTCCTGGTCTCAAATGATCTTCCTGCCTTGGCCTCCCAAAGTGCTGGGATTACAGGAATGAGCCACCACACTCAGTCTCTTCAAATGACTTTAAAACAGCAATTTGGTCATATATTCCCATTGAGATCAATCCTAAGGACAAAAATAACAACAAATACAAAAACAAAACCTTGAACTGTTCTCAGTAGTCATATTGTTGGTGATAGAGTTGGTTTTGTTATTCTGAGACTGCTGTGTTGTAGAATAAAGAAAAGTTATTATTTGGTTTCATTCAGAACTATATATTTTCAGTGTGGTGGAAAGGAGATATGGATGCAAGACGGGTGAGTTTAAGAGTCCGTAGACCTGTATTTCATTTGGAATATCTGTATGAAATGAAGTGTTTGATCTTAAAAACATATTTTCTAGTTCTGCCCTGTATCAAATAACAAGATAGTCCCAGTATTTTGACTGAAATCCTTCCTTCCTTCCTTTCCCTTCCTTCTTTCCTTTCCCTTCCTTCTTTCCTTCCTTCCTTTCTTCCTTCCTTCCTCCCTCCCTCCCATTATATATAATGGTCAGTACGCATTATATATATGTAAGAAAATTTCACATGTACTCCATAAACTAGTCCAAATTAAAAAAAAGCAGTGAATAAAGAGAAAGAAAAATTCCTTTTTTCTGTGGAGTTTACATTCTAGTGGTGGGAAAAGATAATCCTAAATAAAAATGAATGAGTAAAACAAAGTATGTCTAATGCTTCTAACTGCAATGGTGGATAATAAATCAGGCCAGGGGGCTACAGAATGTGCATAACTGCTAATTTAAAGAAGGGATCAAGACTTCATTGCGAAGGTGACATTTGGGTCAACATCTGAGGAAGGTGAGGAGGGAGGTATGCAGATATCTACAGGAAGAGCATGGGCAGATGACCCAGCCAGGGCAAAGGCCTTGAGGCAGAAGTGTGCTTGGCGTATTTAAGGAAGAGCAAGGAGGACAGCATGGCTGCAGCAGAGGGAGCTGAGTGTGGGAAGCAAGGCCAGGGAGATAGTGCAGGGTCTTAGTGGCTACAGAAAAGAAAGGCCTTTGACTTTGAACTTTGACATGACTTGAGATGAAGAACAAGTACAGGTTTTGGTTTTGTTTTTTTTCTGATGAATTTTTTTTTAATTTATTTTACTTTAAATTCTGGGGTACATGTGCAGATCTTGCAGGATTGTTACATAGGTAGACACACGCCATGGTGGTTTGCTGCCTCCATTCCCCCATCACCTACATTAGGTATTTCTCCTAATGTTATCCCTCCCCAATCTCCCCACCCGCTGCTATCCCTCTCCTAGCCCCCTACCCCCCAACAGACCTAAGTGTTGGGGTCTGTGATGTTCCCTTCCCTGTGTCCATGTGTTCTCATTGTTAAACACCCACTTATGAGTGAGAACACACAGTATTTGGTTTTCTGATCTTGTGTCAGTTTGCTGAGAATGATGGTTTTTAGATTCACCCATGTCCCTGCAAAGGACATGAACTCATCCTTTTTATGGCTGCATAGTATTCCATGGTGTAGATGTGCCACATTTTCTTTATCCAGGTTTATTTATTTTTAAGCAGCTTTATTGAAGTATGCATTAATTTCCTGGAGCTGACAAATAAATGACCACAAATGTGTGGCTTAAAACAGTAGAAATTTATTCTTTCACAGTTCTGGCAGCAAGGAGTGTGAAATTGGGATATCTGGAAGCTGAGCTTTGGGGAAGTATAAAACTTTGAGGAAGGAAGATAATGAAAGAGCAGCTAAGGCTGAGGAGCAACCAATAAGACAAGAGAGAACCAAGAGAATGTGTGGTCCTAGAAGCCAAGTGAAGAAACTGTCTCAACTGTGTCTACAAAATATTACTTATAGGGTCAATTGAGTTGACTGAGACTTGGACCATTTGGTTTAGCAATGTGGAAGTCACTGGTGGCCTTGATAAGCATAATTACAGTTGAGTGACATGGACAAATGCCTGATTGAGTTCAAGAGACAATGGGAGGAGAGAAATTGAGGACAGGAAGAAAAGATAATTATTTTGAGAAGCTTTGCTCTAAAAGGGAGCCAATAATGAAGCAGTAGACAGCAAGGGGCTCAAGGATTGTTTTTATTTTTAATGGGAGAATTAATTGTACAGTGATGGGAATGATCCAATTGGGAGGGAACCATTAATGATGCCAAAGAGGGGAGAATTGCTGGTTCAACACTGAGTCTGGGATAAGATTTAGAGAAGAGGAGAGTTACTGGCCTTATGAGGAGAACCAACAAGTCATTCATTCTAACAGGCAGGGTTGAGGATGGAGTGGAGGGCACAGTGTATGGAACAGATGTCAGTGGCTGAGCTTATAGAAGTTCCCTTCTGAATAATTCTTCCTCAGTGATGTGTGAAGCTAAAAGAGGATGGGAAGGAGATGTTGGCATTTTAAGGAAAGAAGAGAAGGTATGAAAGAGTCATCTAAAAGACGAGTTAGCGAGTGAGTAGACTAGGAAAAGAAAAGCACGACTTGAGAGGCAGTGGATGAGGCAAATGCAGCAGTGTTAAGGGCCTCCTTGAGAGTGGTGGTCATGAATTCACAGTGAAACCAGACAGCATGACAGTGTGCTTTTCTTCAGCTTTATTCAGATGTGTAGGTGTTGGTGTGAAGTAGGCAGAGAGTTGTGTTTAGCAAGGCTTTAGATTGTGTCACACAATTGTTTAGTAAGGGAAGTGGGAATGTATACTAGGGAGTGATCGTAACACTTGACTATGGACTTTGAACATGGTAAGGGTCAAAGTGTGAACAAAAGCATTGTATGACACAGGGGAAAATGTGATTAAATTAATGGGTTCTAGGTCCCATTGAACCTACAAGTTCAAAAGTAGGAGAATTGTTTAACTTGGGGTGCCAGAATGTATGAGCTAAAAAATGGAGGTGGTGAGCAAAGAGTATAATGTTGAAATGGAAGGTACGGAGTTGTGTTATTGGTATATGTCTAAGAAAGTGGACAGTAGAAGCAGGGTGAAGGGCAAATTCCTGAGGAGAGGAAGTCAAAGAACCAAGACATCTGGATTTGAGAAGATTAACTCATGGAGACTAAACTCTCAAAGAATTAAGGCAGTAGTAGTACTGGAGAGTGTGGCAGAGCCCAGAGTTAAAATAATCAAAGAATGAGTTGGGAGTGATCTGGTGGAGTAGATGACAGCAACAATGAGGAAGAGTGGTGATGTAACTTGCCAACCTGACCTTCCCCTGAAGTAAGTCATAAGACCTCTCATGTGAGAGGTGCCCTCCCTGTATCTGGAGGAAAGGGAAAGGAACATCCTTATCTCTGAAAATCAAGAGATGCCAAAAAGAATATGAACAGGCAGGCCTCACTAAATTTCTCCCAGTTCATTACCATTAGGTCATACCAATTCACCCTATCATATTTCTCAATGACTATCTATTCTTTATCAAATCTACAATAAAACACTCAGGTTTAATTATTTATTTGAGTCTTTATTTCCTTATCAAGGCTCTCATGTCATATAGAACTTATAAATGTGTATGCTTTTCTCTTGTTAATCTGTTTCTGTTAAAGCGTTCATCCGTGAACCTAAGATGTGTAGAAGGAGAGATATTCCCCCCACCCCACATAACCATTTCCATTTTTTCAAAGAGGGAATAAAGAATATATGACTGTATGCCTGATTGTTACAGTTCTATAGGTGTATAATACTTTGGAAAAATACACAAGAAACTGGCCACATTGGTTTCCTGGGGAAAGGAATTAAGTACATGGGGACAATGGTGTCATGCCTGGGGGTTACTGTTTATTCTTTGTACCTTTTGAATTTGCGCTACATACGGTGCCTATTACAAATAGCAATCATGATATTAATCTAAAAGAATGTCTTTTTGTCTTCAAGTTGGGGAGACAAAACATATATACACTTCTTATTATAAAATGGAAAGTGTTTAGTGTCCTAAGAGAGGCAGAGATAAGATTGTCTTCCAGGGTTGGCTAGAAAGTCTGGGCTGGTGGAAATTTAGGTACAAGTTTAAGTTTGCATTTTGCTTAAATATACTTCAATGGAACTGGAATGAATGCCCCAGTCTCCAAGTTCAGGTCATGCTCAGCAGTGCTTTAGCCTCCAACAAGTTTTTTGGTTAAAAGCAGGTGCCAGAAAATTTGTAAAGTTCCATAAAAGCGCTGCTAGCATCTGGTAAAAGTCAAGGTTTAATATTACTAGTTAAAGGCTTTTTAAATACTCATCACCCTCCTTTGTGACCTGTTCCGATGTTAAAGTAGCTGTGTTTAACACCATTGTATGCCAGCAGGAGACAGAAAACGTATGTTATTTTTAGCAAAGTCTAGTGCAAATGGTGTATGCTCTTTGGACTCTGCTGGCAGATTTGATTCTTAGCTCCTGGGAAGCCAAATTTATTTAAATTTTCATCCTTGTCTGTCGTCTCAAAGAGTGAAATGAACTTTTCCAATTCCTCAAACTGTGATGTGGTGGGTGAATAAAACCCCAAGGTGGCATCCAACTAGGACTGAATTGAAAGTTTCTTTTTTCTTTTTAAAGCTAAGTAAGGACACAGAGTTTCAGCTCAGCAGCTGATAAACACATCTGATTTACTGAGAAAGCACACGAACTCTTCCACTGTTATTTTCTAAAACAGGAAAAGTCTCAGGCAACTCATTAACTCATTAACCGTAGCTCTTCCCAAATCAACTAGTAGAAAGTGTCTTAAAGATTAAGATACCCTAACTTGAGAGAAAGAAAACTCTGTATTTCCCGATTTTACTGCCCAAGTCACCAAAAAGCCTCTCTTAAAATTTCTCTTTATTATTAATTAAAGAGGGTCTTACTATGTTGCCCACACTAGACTTGGACTCCTGGGGTCAAGCAATCCTCCTGAGTAGCTGGGACTACAGGTGAGCACTACTTTTCTTCCTCGAATTTATTAATATGGTCAATGACATTTACAGATTTTTGAATGCCAAATCATCTTGCTCTCCTAAAGAAACTCAACTTAGATGTGACTTTTTTAATATATTAAAACAATATATTCCTTGAAAGTTTTTAATTCGGCTGTTAAACTGTGTGGCTTTGACATTTTATTCTTTAGAATATTTTTAAACTATTGTTTCAATATTGTACAGACAATATTTGTCTGTATTTGCACACATTTGCCATTTTTAATTTTTTCAGATGGAGTCTTGCTCTGTCACCCAGGGTGGAGTGCAGTGGTGTCATCTTGGCTCACTGCAACCTCTGCCTCCCAGGTTCAAGCAATTCTCTTGTCTCTGTCTCCAGGAGTAGCTGGGACTACAGGCAAGTGCCACCACACCCAGCTTTTTTTTTTTTTTTGTATTTTTAGTAGAGATGGGGTTTCACCATATAGGCCAGACTGGTCTTGAACGCCTAACCTCATAATCTGCCTACCTCAGCCTCCTAAATGTTTGCCATTTTATATCCTTCCTATCTCATTATGCAATCTCAGACTGTCCTTCTAGGATAATTTTATTTCAGAAGTTATTATAGTTCAATTGGTGGCAATAGGTTTTTAAATCTATAAATGTATTTATTTGATCCTCTGTTTTCAAAGATAGTTTACTCGGTACCCAATTCTAGTTTGATAATTATTTTCTCTCAACATTTTGGAGATACTATTTCACATCTCCTGACTGCCTTTGCTGCTGCCAGAAGTTTTCTGTCATTGCCCCTTTGTAGGCGATATTTTTCTCTGGCTGCTTTTGAAGTCTACTCTGGTGTTAATGAATTTTCCCTTCAATATCTTTGGGATAGGTTTTTTTTTGTTTTGTTTTGTTTTTGTTTTTTTTGTTTGTTTGTTTTTTGAGACGGAGTCTTGCTCTGTCACCCAGGCTGTAGTGCAGTGGCACGATCTCGGCTCACGGCATCCTCTGCCGCCCGGGTTCAAGCAATTCCCCTGCCTCAGCCTCCTGAGTAGCTGGGACTACAGGTGCGTGTCAAACTCCCACCTCAGCCTATTTTTTTTTTTTTTTGTATTTCTGTATTTTTAGTAGAGATGGGGTTTCACCATGTTGGCCAGGATGGTCTCGATCTCCTGACCATCCTGTGATCCGCCCACCTCGGCCTCCCAAAATGCTGGGATTACAGGCATGAACCACCACGCCCGGCCTGGGATAGGTTTTTATATTTATCTCAAGGATTTTTTATATTTATCTCAAGGATTCATGTTTTTCATTATTTCTTAAAGTTTTCAGCCATTATCTCTTTAAATATAACCTCTCATCCATCTATTTTTAGACCTCATATTTTTCTTCCATATCTCTTATCATCTCTTTCTTTCTGTTCCATTGTCTCTTTTTTCTACATTTCTTCAGAACTATCTTCCAACGCAATAATTTTCTTTTCTGTTGTGATTAATTTGCCTTTTTTTTTTTTACTTCAACAATTCTATTTCTGGAAGTTCCTTTTGTTTCTTGTTCTTCAAATACACCTGCTTGCTCTTCTTTGTGAATGAGTTTTTTATGTAAACAATTCATGCATAGCTCTTTTATTTTCTACGTCTGACAATTTCATTATCTGCAGTTCTTTTGTGGGTAACTATTACTTGCTGACTCTACTCTCACACTGTGTCACCCTCTTTTAGGCTTTGTTTAATGAGCTTACTGCTTGATTTTAATCTGTAGGAATCTTGGGAAAGTAAAATGGGCAAACATTTCTTAAGAGAGGATTGTTCACGAGGTCAAGAGATCGAGACCATCCTGGCCAACACGGTGAAACCCCATCTCTACTAAAAATACAAAAATTAGCTGGGTGTGGTGGTGCACGCCTATAGTCCCAGCTACTCCGGAGGCTGAGGCAGGAGAATCGCTTGAACCCAGGAGGCAGAGGTTGCAGTGAGCTGAGATCACACATCTGCATTCCAGCTTGGGCAACAGAGCAAGACTCTGTCTTTAAAAAAAAAAAAAAAAAACTGAGAGGAATGTTATCTGTTTCTGACAGTGTCCAAGGGTTGCCACCAACCTGATACTATTTCACATCCCTGAGAGGTAGAAGTCTCAGGCTCAGGCTGTCTGCTGCTGGTCCTAGGCTCAGACAAATGGTAGCAGTGCTGCTATTTGCACCTACCCCCAACTCCCAGGCCGTCCATACCCAACTTCTCAGCTTCCTCAAAATTCCTTCAGTCCATCTAAGGGGTCAAAATGAGGCAGACATGCTTAGAGTGATGACCCCTCCCTCAACAGAGGTCTACTTAAACTAGTGTACTGCTTCTAGGAGAACAACTCCCATATCCTTTTTAACCCCGTCATCACAAGTGAAGAGTCGCAGAATTGTCTGCTAACAAAACCTTAACATCACTATCTGCTTTGACTTCACCAGGACCAACTTTCTTATGTCCTTTATTCTTGTTTATATCAGTTACCACAAGAACCACTAGACTCCTGGGTCACTGCTCATCTCCCACACCCAAATCTCCCTAAGGTTCTATACATCTCTGCTGCAGCCCCTTCTCCTTGCCAATTCCTGAACCCTTCTACCATGCCCCCTACAACTTATGGTTCATTATCAGCAAAATTACTTTAATTTCAACCATTTTTTTTTTTTTGAGACATAGACTCACTTTGTTACCCAGGCTGGAGTGCAGTGGTGCAATCTCAGCTCATTGTAGCCTCAACCTCCCAGACTCAAGTGATCCTCCCACCTTAGCCTCCCAGTAGCTGGGACTACAGGCACATGCCACCATGCCCAGCTAAGTTTTGTATTTTTTGTAGAGATGGAGTTTTGCCATATTGTCCCTGATCTTGAACTCCTGAGCTCAAGTGATCTGCCCACCTCAGACTCTCAAAATGCTGGGATTATAGGTATGAGCCACTGTGCCTATCCTCAAGCATTTTTCTGATTTCTCCCTTCACCTTCTTGCTAAAACTGAAGTCTGGCTCATCCCTGAGAGCAGTATTCCCTTGTAGTCTTCTCAAGTACTGGTGATTTTTCTTTCTCATACCCCTGTTATCACTGGGCCTAGAGGTGAGATAGTGCCTCCTTGTTTCTCACTGCTACTTTCTATCTTCCTTCTCCCTAAAACTCTCAGCTTTGATTTTCTTGTCATCAGATTTTAATACCTATCACCCTCATTTTGATGTCACCTATCAACCCTTGGATTAACCCCAGCTCCACCCTCCATTTTCTCAGTTAATTTTGGCTCCTGGGATACTACCCCTCTCTCTAAGTCTTACTTAATGGTGATTTCAATGTACATGGAGATGATTCTTCCAACACCCTGATCTCTCATTCCTTTTTTTAAAAAAATGTTTTTATTTTCATAGGTTATTAGTGAACAAGTGCTGTTTGGTTACATGAATAAATTCTTTGGCAGTGGTATTTGAGATTTTGGTGCATCCATCACCTGAGCAGTATATACTGCAAACAATTTGTAGTCTTTTATCCATCACCCCCTTCCCACCCTTTCCCCCTGAGTTCCTAAAGTCCATTGTGTCATTCTTATGCTTTTGCTTCCTCATAGCTTAACTCCCACTTATGAGAGAGAACATATGATGTTTGCTTTTCCATTCCTTAGTTACTTCACTTAGAATAATAGTCTCCAATCTCATCCAGTTCGCTGCAAATGCCATTAATCCATTCCTTTTTTATGGCTGAGTAGTATTCCATCACACACACACACACACACACAGCTTCTTTATCCACTCGTTGATTACAGACATTTGGGATGGTTCCACATTTTTGCAATTGCAAATCGTGCTGCTATAAACCTGCATATGCAATATATTTTTTTGTATAATGACTTCTTTTCCTCTGGGTAGAAACCCAGTAGTGGGATTGCTGGATCGAACAGTAGTTCTACTTTTAGTTCTTTAAGTAATCTCCACACTGTTTTCAATAGTCGTTGTGCTAGTTTACATTCCTACCAGTAGTATAGAAATGTTCCCTGTTCACTGCATCCATGGCAACATCTATTATTTTTTGTTATGGCCATTCTTGCAGGAGTAAGGTGGTATATCTCATTACAGTTTTGATTTGCATTTCCCTGATCATTAGTGATGTTGAGCATTTTTTCATATATTTGTTGGCCATTTGTATATCTTCTTTTGAGAATTGTCTATTAATGTCCTTAGCCCACTTTTTGATGGGATTTTTTTTCTTGTTAATTTGTTTGTTGTAGATTCTGGATATCAGTCCGTTGTCAGATGTATACATTGTGATGATTTTCTCCCATTCTGTGGGTTGTCTGTTTACTCTGCTCTTCCTTTTGCCAAGCAAAAGCTCTTTAAGTCTCAGCTATTTATCTTTGTTTTTATTGCATTTGCTTTTGGGTTCTTGGTCATGAAATCCTTGCCTAAGCCAATGTCTAGAAAAGTTTTTCCAATGTTCTATTCTATAATTTTTATAGTTTCAGGTCTTAAAGTCCTTGATCCATCTTGAGTTGATTTTTGTAAAAAGTGAGAGAAAAGGATCCAGTTTCACTCTACTACATGTGGCTTGCCAATTATCTCAGCACCATTTGTTGAATAGGGTGTCTTTTCCTCCACTTCATGTTTTTGTTTGCTTTGTCAAAGATCAGTTGGCTGTTAAGTATTTGGGTTTATTTCTGGATTCCCTATTTTGTTCCATTGCCAACCTCTCAGTTCCTTAAACTCCTCTCCTCCTTCTCTACCTCCCTCAGAAACGCATTCATATAACAATACCCAGACTATCTCATTATCAGTAACTGTAACTGACTATAATCTTGATTTCAAGCATTGCACTCTCTGACCACCACCTTCTGTCTTTCCAGCTCATTCCCCTGGTACCATAAAAACTCTTATCTATCCTTCAATCCTACCTCCAATCCATTGATCTAGTCATCTTGATACTTTATTCATCTTCCCACTGAGGTAAAATAGACATATACAATTTACGATATTTAAATGTACAGTTCAGTGGTAATAAATACATTTATATTCCTTTTGCTCCTTCATGTCCCCCATGCTCCTCCCCTTCCTGGCTATGGTAACCACAAATCTACTATCTTCATCAGACCTGCTTTTTTAGCTTCCATATGAGAGGGAACATGCAGTATTTGTCTGTGCTTGGCTTATTTCAATTAATGGTCTCCAGTTCCATTCATGTTGCTGCAAATGACATGATTTCATTCTTTTTTATGGCTGAATAATAAACATTCCATTGTGTAGATATATCACTTCTTGTTTACCCATTTATCAGTTCATGGCTATTTGGGTTGTTTCCATTTTGGGGCTATTGTAAGTAATGATGCTATAAACATTCATGTGCAAGTTTCTGTAGAAACATGTTTTCAACTCTCTTGGGTATATATAAACAAAGAAATGGAATTGCTGGATCATATGGTAACTCTGTATTGAACTTTTTTAGGAATTGCCAAGTTGTTTTCCACAGCAGCTGTACCATTTACATTCCCACCAGCAATGTATGAGAATTCCAATTTCTTTATATCCTTACCAATACTTATTTTCCTTTTTTTGATGATAGCCATCCTAGTGAGAGTGAAGTAGTATCTTTTTGGTTTTGATATGCATATGCTAATGACTAATGATGTTGCACATTTTTTTTGTGCTTATTGGGCATTTGTATTTCTTCTTTGGAACAGATAGATATTTGAAATATCTATTCAAATCTTTTGCCCATTTAGAAACTTGTTTTTTTTGAGACAGAGTCTCACTCCATCGCCAGGCGCCAGGCTGGAGTGCAGTGGCACGACCTCGGCTCACTGCAACCTCCGCCTCCCAGGTTCAAGCAATTCTCCTGCCTCAGCCTCCCGAGTAGCTGGGATTACAGGCGTGCGCCACCACGCCCAGCTAATTTTTTTGTATTTTTAGTAGAGACGGGGTTTCACCATGTTGGCCAGGATGGTCTCTATCTCTTGACCTTGTGATCTGCCCGCCTCGGCCTCCCAAAGTACTGGGATTACAGGCGTGAGCCACCGCACCCAGCCGTCTTTTTATTGTTAAGAGTTCTTTATTATTCTGTATATTATATCTTTATCTGATAAATGACTTGTAAATACTTTATCCCATTCTGTGGGTTGTCTTTTTCACTTTCTTGATAGTGTCTTTTAATACACAAGGCTATTTTTTAGGACTTAGTTTTGATACGTTCCAAATTATTTTTTCTTGTTTGTTCTTTTGGTGTCCTATTAAGCAACTGCTGCCTCATCAAGGTCATGAAGATTTATACTTATATTTTCTTCCTCTAACAGTTGTATTATTTTAGCTCTTACATTAGGTCTTTAATCTATTTTGAACTAATTATTGTGTTAGGTAGGGTCCTGTCTTAGTCCATTTGTATTTCTATAACAAAATACCGGAGACTGAATAATTTATAAAGAATTGAAATTTATTTCCCATGGTTCTATAGATTGGGAAGTTCAAGATCAAGGTGGCAGAGAATTGGTATCCGATGAGGGCTGCGCTCTGCTTCCAAGATGGCACTTTGTTGCTGCATCCTCTGGAGGGAACACTGTGTCCCAACATGGTGGAAGGGACAGAAGGACAAGAGTGTGTTTCCTTCAACCAAGGCCTTTTTACAAGGGTGCTAATCCTATTCATGAAGGTTCTGCTCAAAGGCTTCCAAAAGGCTACACCTCTTAATACTGTTGCACTGGGGATTAAGTTTCAACATGAATTTTGAAGGGACACCATCATTCAAACCATAGCAGATTTAAATTCATTACTTTGCATATGGATATCCAGTTGCCCTAGAACCATTTGTTTTAAAGACTATTCTTGCCTCCACTGAATGGTCTCGGCAAAGACATATGAGTTTATTTCTGGAATAGATTCTCAATTCTATTCCAATGATTTACATACATCTCTCTTATACTTAAGAGCACTTTTATTAATGCACTATAATTGTTTACTTCCCCCATTAAACTGTGAGTTCCTTGAGATCAGGAGCCACATCATTGTTCATCTTAGTATTTTTAACTCATCATTTAACAGACTCTCAAAACATGCTCACTGAACAAATGAAATTAACCACTTAGTTTTGAGAAGAATAGTAATGGAGTCTACAATAAAGATGATTCTCTTTCCCATGTAGTACTTCACCTTATGAGGTAGCTTTGAAATTCTGACACCCCTTCTCCATTATTCAAATTTGCAATTACTGATGTTAACATTTACTGAACCCTTCTCATACAGAAATAGGGGCACTGCAAAGTTTACCAATGAGAAAAAGAGATAATGTCATGAGCCCAAATAGCTATAATTAAAAACAGTTAAATGTTGTAAGATAATACAAAGGAAATACTACTGGAGTTAGAAGCGGCAGAAATCACTGTCAACCAGGATATCCATGAGTATACCAATCACTCACCTAATCTTCTCGGAGGGCAATTAATACTTCAAATTCAATGCCAAAAGATTTTTTTTTTTTAAAGAGGAGACAGGGTTTGAATTTTACTAATAATACAGTTTGTGGATTTTGATTATCTTTGAAGGGAAAGACCAGCTGCTCTCTTAAAATAAATCCCTGGGCCCTACTGAATTATTTTGTTTATTTGACATATACCTCCAAAGTGCAACCAATATTATTATTTAAATTAAAAATATTTAACTTGAACAATTCACAGATGATTGAATTCAGGTAACAGAGAGTAAGACTCAGGCACCTGAAGTCATGGGTCTGAATAATATTTTAGGCCTTCCTCCTCTTCTCCACACAATTACTATTAAGCTGAATTTTTCAAAGTTCTTTTTTTTTTTAGAGGCAGGGTCTTGCTCTGTCACCCAGGCTGGAGTGCAGTGGCATTATTACAGCTCAATGCAGCCTTGAACGTCCGGGCTAAAGTGATCCTCCTACTTTAGTCTCCCTAGTAGCTAGGACTACAGGCATGCACCACCATGCCTGGCTAACTTTTTAGTTTGTTGTAGAGCTGGAGTTTTGCTCTTATGCCTCAGCTGGTCTCAAACTCCTATCCTCAAGTGATCCTGTTGCCTCAGCCTCCCAAACTGGTGGGATTAAAGGTGTGAGCCACCACTCGCTGTCTAAACTAATTTTTAAGAGACACAATGGTTTCAAATCTTGGATATGAAGTTTTTAAATAAAAATATACTACTAGAAAATATATAAATTTACAGTCTATGAATTGTTTCTTGTTCAAAGATCTGGTATCAGAAACAGATGAAAGCAAGATGGAGGACAATTTAGTGTATTAGGAACATGATCTATACAAAAGGTTGGCCAATTAAAAAAAAAAGAGAACATGGTCTTTGGAGTCAGACCAACTTGGAATAACAGTTCCTTCAGTTGGGGCTATATGACCTGAGCATTGTTTGGTCTCTAGAATGTAGGTAATAAGGATTTAATGAGATCTTTGTTATCGCTTCAGAGTGATAAGGATTTAATAAGATGACACATATAAAATGTCCATAAGGTAAGTATTCAATAGCTAGTAAAGGAGAATATGGGTATTAATAAAAACCAGAAGCCCAGGACAGTCATTCTCTGTAATCAGAGGGATCAGGTTTTGGGGTCATAGAGACTTAAATTGTTGTCTTTACCAATGTTGTGTGTGACCTTCGCTTGTCGTTTCAAGTGGGAGGGGTTACCATTGCCTGTTTTACTCACCCTAGGTCATATACTACCCCAGGTTGAGAACGTAAACCAGTTTAAGTCAGTCACAGAGCAAATACCTGACTCAATATAATACCTACTTGCTTTGTGGTCCAATGGATGAGAAATTCATTCAATATCTAGCCATGTGATATGATTTAGGGTAAATTACAAAACCTTTCTAATTTTGCCTTCTCATCTTTCAAGTGACTCCTTTTGCAAAAGTAAGTATATTTCAGAAACATTTTAAGGTAGCAAAACTCCATGTTTGTTAAGGGCTAATTTTCTTAGTTATTTGCAATGAAAACAGCATGCAGGTCTCCAGTGTAAGGTTCCCATTTCATGGCAGGAAGAAATAGATTAACATTATTTTAGAACCTTACAAAACAGATATTCTATACCTTTGTTATCAGGGAAAAGAATTATCCATTTATAACATTCCCAAAAGTACAACTCTGAAAATGTCAGTTTTGTGCACATAGGACTCCAAACTTTAATGATACACCCATCATACAGTCAGGAAGCAGAACAATCCCTCAAGAAAAAAAGCAAAAATGCCAAGATGCTCTCCAACCACCATTTTTTTTTAAATCTATGAAACAATTTCCTTACAAATTAAGTAGTTTTTATAGTAGTGACATTTATCATTGATGTGATCTGTTTAATATGACTGTAGTCAGAAGGGAAGTTGGGCCTGCAATTTTTTTCAGAAATTGAAAAAAGTACCATCATTAAGATAAGGAAGAGAAAGATTTGTACTCATCTTTTTGGGACATGTAAGGTGAGAGTGATGTCTCACAGTTGGAGAATTTGTGGATATTGCTGGAGGAATTGGAGATGCTCTCTAGTAAGCGGGTAATCCCTCTTCCCCGAACACTGCTGTTTTGGCCAGAAATGTTTGCCCTAGATGGGTAATCACCTAGGATATTGAAAACATGAGAAAAGAAATATAGTAATTTTATAATTTTTTAATAAAGAGATGCCTCAATTAACTGACTCATCCTACTGTAGGCCTTTCACTAAGCCATAATTCAATGGATCAAAAATAAAAAAAAGTTTTTGTTTTTAGCCCAGGAAACTTTCACTTGAAGTTCTTTAGCTACTACTTGAAATTTCGTGTCACCAGCTTTTAAAGTTTCTCACCTCCCAAAAGATATTATTAAAATCAAAACTATAAAGCTGTTGCTGTTGCAAGAAAAACAGATTTTCTTTTAAAGTCCTGAACAAATTCTGAGGAATAAGTTACAATGTATCAAAGTGACCCCAAAATGTACATATCTAAATTGTGTAAGGTGCTAATGCCGAATAAAACCCCCAAGTCAACAAGCTCCTTATATTCCAAAGCTAATTTAGAAATCACTATTTAAATACCACACCCTGGGATCTTAGTAATAGGCCCTAACGTCCTTTAGGTGCATTTTTGTAAAATATAAGGTGCTTACCAACGGGTGTGTTTGATCTTTGTTCCTGATTAGAAGAGGTGAAATGAGAGAATCCTGGACTCCCGACCCTTAGCTTCTGTAAGTAACAGGAAAATACCAGGGGGAAAATTGTTTACTTCTTATCAATTATCGGATGGTCTTCAATTTCAAATTACTCTTTAAAAATCCAAACTAATACTCAAATACTTTTCCAATGCCTGATCAATTTTTGCTGCAAAGAGAAGGAGAAAATAGGATAGACTCTGGGGGGAGATTAGGAATTACAGGGTAAAAAAGGGTTTGCCTTTTTTTTTAAAGTGAGATTATAGCATGTTTGCTGATAATGCATCAGAACAGAGTGAAACCCTGATGATACAGGAGGGGAAAATTACTGAAGCCATGTTCTTGAGTGGTAAGGGAAGGAAATTTAATATATAAGTAGACACATTGGTTTTAGATAGTAACAGAAAATTCATTCGTTAAAACAGGAGTAAAGCAGAGGATATGGTAGATGCAGGTAGATGAGTGGTAGGAATATGCAGAAAATCTCTCCCAATTGCTTCTATTTTCTCAGAGAAATAGAAGGCAAAGGCATCAGCTAGAGCAAGGGTGAGGGAAGAGGTGATGAAATTTGAAGGAAAAAGGTGGTGAGAAATAACTGCCTAGGAGATTAGGAAATTAATCAGACTAGAGAAGTGAATATCTGCCAGGCAACACTAAAGGCCCCTTGAAGTTGGTGGTGCTAAATATGCAGTAAGATCAGTCGGCATCGGCAGTTCCTTTCTAGCCGCATTTAGTTTCATAGGCCTAGGAGGAGAGTAGGTGAAGAATTAGATGTAATCAGGGTATCTGTCAAGTATGATGAAAAAAAGAGGGCCAATGGAGTTGACAAGTACATGCAAGGCAATGGAAAACACAGGCCAAGGAATCTGAGTTGGGAAGGAAGAAGGTGAAGGGTAGAGACAAAGGTGGTAAAGGAGGAGACGTAGGGCTATAGCATTACTAGTGTGAATGGTGCCCCGGAGTTGTGCAATGAAGTGGCCCTGTAAGGGAGTGTAAAATAGTGGAGGCACAAATGAATTGTATATCCCAGTAGAGACTAAATAATTGTTGGCACTGGGGTACTAGAAGATGTGGTAGTCTGAGAGGGGGATGTTTGAAATCAAGATTATGAGGGAGGTACCACTGGGTCCAGGATATGATTGTTTAGTAGAAGACAAGATTATTGAAGGAGAGGAAATCAAAAAACTGAGAGGTTAGGCAGCTGGAAGGATTACGTGTAGGGAAATTGAAATAAATAATTCTGATGTGAAAACCAGTTTTCCAGATCAATGTTGCTCTAAGAACAAGAGGAACCAACTCAGGATTCTACTGACTCCAAAAGGGCCATCAGGTACTACATCCTGGATGGCAGGAAATTCAAAATCCAGGAATTTTGGGGAGACTGTATAAAGAAGTCTGGAAGCCACAATCAAGGACAACTACTTCAAATCTAGGCCCATGACAAATGAAGAAGAAAAAGATGTCACCATTTGAAAGCGGTAATAGAAAAAGAGTGTCCTTAGAGGAGTGTCAGTTTTAGTTAGAACCAAGAAGGTAAATAGATTTTCCCCCAAAGATAACAAAGATATCTGAAATTTTGCTGACAACTAAGGCTGAGAAAACCCACAGGAAGGTTTCTCAGCAGTTGGGAAGGGCTCGGAAATAGGATCAGCCAAATAAGATGAGTCTGGGAGATGAGAGAGAATCTAGGAGTCCCTAGGCTTCCTGTAGTAACTGATGTAAACAGTGAAAAAAGCACACTGTTGAGATTAATTCTGATGATGTCCACAAGATGGTGGTGATGAGGCTAAGGCAGGATTTCTCAACCTGGGCACTAATGATATTTTAGGCTGGAAAATGCTGTGCTGTGGAAAGCTGTCTTGTATATACAGAATGTTTAATAGCATTACTGGCCTTTATCCACTAAATGCCAGTGGCACTCCCTCCCTAGATGTGACAACCAAAAATGTCCCCAGGCATTGTCAGATGTCCCATGGTGGACACAAAATGGAGTTGAGAACCACTGGGTAAAAGGTTAAAAGGGAGAATACAGAAGGGTCTTGCCCAGAATATATATGGAGAGCTCTGGAGTCCTTCTGTTTTATTTTTAAAGTATCATACAGTAAAACTGTTTTTTTGTATACACATTTATGAAGTTTAACCTATGTAGAGTTGTGTATACACCACAATCAGGATACAGAGTCATTCTATTACCTCAAAAACTTCCCTCATGCTCAATCCCTTTACAGACACCCTGTTCCCACCCCTAACCCCTGGGAACCACTAACCTGTTCTTCATTGTTACAGTTTTGTCTTCAAAAAATGTCATATGAACGGAATCATACAGTATATTATAAAGTATATAATTCTGGAGACTGCTTCTTTTGTTCAGCATAATTAACTAGGATGAATCTAGTTCTATGTGTCAAGTAGTTCATTCCATTTCTTGAGTTTCCTTTTCACCAAATGTTTAACTATTTTAAAATACCAATATTTATTTATTATCTATTAAGTTCTAAGGCATGGAGGCCTTGGCACTGTCATATATTGCTGCATTTAATCCTAATAAATTCTAGCCCCTATTATTGTTCTTGTTTAATACATAAAAAATTAGTACAGAAAGTTCAAGTATCTTGCATAAAAACACAAAGCTTGTATGTCACAGAACCTAAAATAACATTCAGGAATTTTGACCCTAGACCCCATTCTCTTAAGTGCTATGCACTTATTGGTGTAGAGGCCTACTAACAAGTGAACAGCAGGGAGGGAAAGAAGGTAGTAGAGAAATTAGATATCTTTTAATTAAATCCTAAATCAGGTCTTCAGCATTTTTGAAGTAGATGTTTAGAATATTTATATGACCTACATTCAGATATTTAATTTTTGGAATAAATCTTTGGAAATGTTTTACATAAAGACTAAATACTGGTTTTAACTTTCTTAAAACTTGGGTTAAATTAGTAGGAAATATACCAGAAAAAAAAGAATTTTATGCAAGACACAACTGGGTTAGGGACTTTTTGACATTCCATGAAGGACTTCAAAATAATGTTTAACGGGAGGGAAAGAACCAAACAAAGCCTTGATCTTTTGCTGCTGTTGGCCACAATCACATTGAGTAGAACACCCAGAGAGACCAGAAGCTCTTAGAAGTCAGTTCCTTACCTGGTAACGCCCTGCATCCAATACAACCATTTTGGGTGTCACACTATTGCTGGCCTCATAATCTTGTAGTGGTACATGGGCCTCTGTGAGCTGGATTCCAAAGAGAGTACCCAGAGAATTACTGATGCAGTACCTTTAAAAGAAAGAAAAATCTCACTATCAGAATCTAATTTAATTCATTCTAAAAGTATTTGTATTTTAAAATCCCTAACAAAAAGAAAGCGTCTGAGATACTGTTATAAACTGTGAAAAAGTAAATTTGGAGATTCAGAGAAGTCATATAAATGAATAGCAATACACATAATACAACAGGTTATTACTGGTAACCAACCTTCTAACAGATAAAATTTTACTTTTATTTTAAAGGTATGGGAATGAAGGTAAAGATCACTAGGATTCCCAAATATTTAAGGCAAGGAGAGGACAGCAGCAGAAATAAGACTACAACCATAAATCATAATTTATCCTCTGAACCAATATCACCTGCTGGGCTACCAGAGCATCCAGATATCTGGGGCTCCAGGTACTTTCACTACAAAACGAGAACAAAAGGTCTATATGTTAGAGCACCCCAACAAGGAAGCAATAAGTGGTTCTGAAGGTTCACCCACATTGTTTAGGACAGGTGACATGAACAGAAAATAAAAGTAGTATGATGTACAAAACCACCTTTATTTTTATTTTTATTTTTTGTCGGTACATAGTAGGTGTATATATTTATGGGGTACATAAGATGTTTTGATACAAGTATGCAATATGTAGTAATCACATCATGGAAGATGGTATATCCATCCCTTCAAGTATTTATCCTTTGTATTATTAACAATCCAATGATACTCTTTTAGTTATTTTCAAATATACAATTAAATTATTGTTGACTATAGTCACTCTACTGTGCTATCAAATACTAGGCCTTATTCAGTCATTCAAACTATTTTTTTGTACCAATTAACAATCCCCACTTCCCCCTCATCCCTCTAGTACCCTTCCTTGCCTCTAGTAATCATACTTCTTCTCTCTATCTCCATGAATTTGTTTTGATTTTTAGATTCCACAAATAAATGAGAACATGTGACATTTATCTTCCTGTGCCTGGCTTATTTCACTTAACATAATGACCTCTAGTTCCATCTATGTTGTTGCAAATGACTGAATCTCATTCTTTTTTATGGCTGAATAGTACTCTATTATGTGCAAGTACCACATTTTCTTTATCCATTCATCTGCTGATGGATACTTAGGTTGCTTCCAAATCTTGGCTATTGTGAACAATGCTGCAACAAACATGGGAGTGTAGATATTTTTTCGATATATTTCCTTTCTTTAGGGGATATATCCAGCAGTGGAAGTGCTGGATCATATGGTAGCTCTAGTTTCAGTTTTTTGGAGAATCTCCAAACTGTTCCCCATAGTGGCTGTATTAATTTACATCCCACTAGCAGTGTATGAGGGTTCCCTTTTCTCCAAATCCTCACCAGCATTTGTTATTGTGTATCCTTTAGATATAAGCCATTTCAAACCAGTGTGAGATAATATCTTACTGTAGTTTTGATTTGACCACCTTTGTTTTAAAAGAGGATTGCGGAAACAGATTTACCCCGGCTGCCAAAGCAATAGCAAGCAAAACAGCACAAAATAATTTAATTGGAATACAGTATCATGAAGAAACTCCTTTCCCCAACTTACGCAATCTTCTTGCAAACAGCTAAAGCACAGAAGAGAATATCATTTTCTTCATGCCACTTGCACCTGTACGAAAAAAATGGACTTTAGTATCCTAACTGAAGTGGCACTGCTTAAAGGTTTTTACATGCCAGATTCCTATCTGAAATCATTTAAAAAATGAGCTTACTCAAAGATTAAAACTTCAAATTTAACATAAAGAATTTTAAAAAACAGATTTTAATGCTACCTTCTCTGATAAAAATTCATGACACTACGCAACCTACACATAACCATACAGTCAAATTTTACCTTGAAATAAAATGAGTTCTTCTGGCACACTGGTGACATGCAGTCGTTCAACAAACATTTATTCAATATATACTATTTGCCAGGCCTTGCAGTAAACGCTAGTAATACAGTATTGAAAAAATAGAAACTATTGTCCACACAAAACTTACTTTCCAGTGGGAAAGACAGATCAAGAAAGATACACAAGCATAATACACAGTAAATTAGAAAACTGAGAAAGTTCTAAGGAGAAAAAAGAAGATGACATAAAATATTAGGGAGGGGTAACATTTCAGACAAACTTTCAATCAATGAAAGGCATCACTGAGAAGGTGGTGTTTCAACAGAGATCTCAGGAGGTGATGTTGGTGAGGAAATGACCTAAATAATTTGCATAAGTCAATACAGGGTTACAAGCACTGACACAGCACACTTTCATGACAAAAGATGCTATAAACTTGTGTATATATCTTTCCAATGAGTAAAGTCTATTAAGACTCAGAGCAGCTCTACTTGCACAATACAAAGCTTACCTAAACTTAGCAAAAAGACTTCATTTAAAATTACAAACATACTAAACAGCATAAGTGTAAAAAGTCCATTATTTCAACTGCATGAAAGTTATTTCATGCAAGGACGAATGGAAGACTACTTAAAAATAATGAATTTCCCACTGTTTTTCCAAAGAAAAGTGATCCAATAAATGTGGTGGTTCACATAACTGTTAACATGAAGACTTAGGTTAAAACAAAAGCTAAGTTATATGCACATACTATGTACCAACAAAAATTAAAACTTAAGAAAACAAAAACCCTAAACTGGCTGGGCATGGTGGCTCATGCCTGTAATCCCAGCACTTTGGGAGGCCGAGGCGGGTGGATCACTTGAGGTCAGGAGCTCGAGACCAGCCTGGCCAGCATGGTGAAACTCCGCCTCTACTAAAAATATAAAAATTAGCTAGGTGTGGTGGTGCATGCCTGTAATCTCAGCTACTTGGGAGGCTGAAGCAGGAGAACCACTTAAACCAGAGAGGCGGAGGCTGCAGTGAGTCAAGATCAAGCCATTGCACTCCAGTCTGGGAGACAAAGCGAGACTTAGTCTCAAACAACAAGAAGCACAAACAACAACAACCCTAAACCTAAGTTTTTAGACAACCATACAGAATTTTCATGTAATTTTAGAAGTAATTTTTACTTTCCAGCTAGTTTTGCTCCTTGACCAGAACTTAATAAACCCCAAGAGTTTAACCATTATGTCATATATATATTTTCCGTGGGAGATCAGATTTGAAATGAAGGAAACTGAAAAACTAATAATATACTCCAGGATTAAAACAAACAAAACCTTACAAAAATCTGATCCCGGAAGAAAAAAAGCCTCCAAATCTATGGTTCTGCCATTAAAAATGACACTGTTTTGATCTGTTTTTATACTCATACGTCTTAATCCTCTTCCTCAAAATTATTCCACCAATCTCCCTAAAAGCATGAGCTTATTTTCTAGTAAAGGAAGGTTCATTGTACAAATGTGTCAAAAATCAGAACGGCTTTGTATACTTTGTTAAGCTTCCTCCCAAGACTGCAACATAATCTTCCTCACTCAAATGATGTGCAGCACAAAGACCTTACACTCTTTTCCTCTTTATGTCAAAAGGTCCCTATGACCTCCTTTTCTATTTCAGCATTAAGATTCTTCTTTTCAAGGATAACCCTGCCTTTACCTACCCTTATGGACCACTGTCATCCTACAGTTACATATATGCTGTAGTCAAACTGAATTACTGGTTTATCTTAAACAGTCTCTTGGCTTTCATTTCTGTTTTTCATTTTGTTTTGTTTTGAGACAGAGTCTCACTCTGCTGCCCAGGCTGGAGTGCAGTGGTGTGATCTCAGCTCACTGCAACCTCCACCTCCTGGGTTCAAGCAATTCTCATGCCTCAGCCTCCTGAGTAGCTGATATTATAAACGTGCCACTATGCCTGGCTAATTTTTGTCTTTTTAGTAAAGACAAGGTTTTACCATGTTGGCCAGGTTGGTCTCGAACTGCTGACCTCAAATGATCCACCCACCTTGGCCTCCATAGTGCTGGGATTACAGGCATGAGCCACCGTGCCCAGCTGGCTTTCATTTCTCTGAGTCACTATTCAGGCCATTTTTTAATTGGAAAGGTCCCCGCCTCAACCCAAATCTCTGCTCTAAGAAATTCTATCTTCACACAAGAAACAAATAAAACATTTATTCCAGATAGTATTTAGTAGTTTTTAAACACTCACAACACTTAAGTGACATCTTCCACATCTGATTTTTCATAATTTTTTGAAACTCTTTTGAAATTCTACCAGAATTTACCATATATGACTAATGTTTTCATACTAGAGTCTTATTGAGCCGGAGATTCTGAGGCCAACGACAATTGTGTCACTGTTTCCCACATTTCCCAAAGAAATTTTCCCATATAAGTGCCTTATGTACAAGAGCAGCTCAAATCCTGCTAAATAGCAAAAGCTCATTAAATTGGACTAAGAAAAACTATTCTAAAGTGATAAAGTATAAAACTGTATCTCTTTTTTTCTTTTTTGAGGTAAAGTTTTGCTCTTGTTGCCCAGACTAGAGTGCAGTGGTGCCATCTCAGCCCACTACAACCTCTGCCTCCTGGGTTCAAGCGATTCTCCTGCCTCAGCCTCCTGAGTAGCTGGGATTACAGGCATATGCCACAACACCCGGCTAATTTTGTATTTTCAGTAGAGACAGGGTTTCTCCATGTTGGTCAGGCTGGTCTCGAACTCCCAACATCAGGTTATCCTGCCTGTGTTGGCCTTCTTAAAGTGCTGGAATTACAGGCAAAACTGCATCTCTTAATACTACTATTGCTGGGGGTTCTGCTTCAAGATGGTGAATTAAACACATGCACAAATTTATCTCTTCTTGCTCCCAATACCCTATGAAGATGACAGCCAAAGAATAAAAATGGTACATGTCCACAATAAAGGAAAAAAGCAGAAAGAGGCCTCCATAAAAGACAGTTTAACAAATCTGTGGGGGGAAAAAGATGGTAACTGGTGAAGCTGGACAGAAGTCACAGTCTTCAGTGCTCACAGCAGAGGATACAGCAGAAGAAGGTCTGCCTATCAGAACTCAGGAGAGGCTCTGGACTTATGAACATGTCTCTACTCACAGAGCAGAAAGAGAAGACACGAGGCTGAACTTCTGTAAAAAGAACAGTCTACTTCCCTGACACCCCATGCAAAAAAGTAAACTGTTCTTGGAAAATCAGGCAGCAAGAATGGCTGCTCGTACCCTAAAGCAAAGCCTTTCATATTCTAGCATTTAGGATTTTGCCTCCAACTTAACATCTCTCTCTCTCTCGTCTGCTTTCTTCACAGGAAAGCCTTATCAGTTAACAATCCCCACTGAACAATACGGAACACTTACTCAGCTTTATAGCCTCATTTCTAAATATGAGCACAATCAAGGATAATCAGACATTCAAGAAAAGCCTGCAACGTGAAAAAGAACAAAATAGGGAGACCATAACTCACAACCCAGAAGAATGAGATAATCCAGGGAACAAAAGCAAACTAACAGCCCTAACAGCTTACAGAAGAGTGTGTAGAAAGGCAGAGTACTTTATAGTGGCAAAGAAGACCAACCACTTCAAGGGGATTTATGAAATTATTACATCCAGAATCCCAGTTTTTCTCATCTCTTCAACCCTCATCAACACTGATGATGGCTATGATGATTTGTGTAACACAGCAACACTTAATAGGCTGAGAAATATACTGAGACGTCAAAAAGCCTCTGCCCACATTTTAACTTGTCAGAGCTTGTCAGGGCTTGTGCTGAGTCCTCTTCTCTTTCTGCTGTTTGTCAGAGTAATCTCATCTACATGCTGTGAGGTATATTAAGGCAGAAGACTTGTCTTTCTGTATTATATCTTCAGTGCCCAGCACATAGTGAAAAGAATGCTGACACCACCCGAACCACTTCACTGAGCTCTAGGTCAGGACCACAGGTTGCTTGCCTCCTATCTACAGATGTGATGCCTCACCAGGACCTCAGAACATTGTAACCTTGCTCCTCTCTTCCCCATCTATCCAGTAGTATAAACCAGAAAGCTGGGCGTCATCTTTCATTATTTATTTGCATTTTCTCTCCCTGGGTCCAGTCCATCAGCAAGGTCTACTGACTTTAACCAACCTTAAATCAACCTATTCCTCTCCATTGCTCCACCATCACCCTAGCGCAAGCCATTTCTTGCCTGGATTAGAGAAATCATCTAATAATCACAGGTTCCATACTTCCCTTTTTGCCTCCTTATAATACACCCATAAATAAATTCAGACCTTTTAGATGTAATCTGACACTTCCCTAATTGATAAAATTCCATCTTATGGCTAACAAGGCCTTGTGTTTTTTACCCCCAACGGCTTCAACCTCATCTTATGCATTCTTCATTTCACTATTCCTCCCAGTCACACTTGTCTAACAGTTTCTAGTAAACATCAAGCCTTTACCTCAAGGCTTTTCTATCCCTCTGTCCAGGTTGCTCTTCTTACCATTTTTGCATGGCTGCATGTTTCTTCCACTTCGGTTCTCAGTTTTAATGTCACATTCTCAAAGTCTCCTTGACCACTCTATAAAGTGGTCTACTTTCCTACACATTCTTCTCTGTTAGAGTGTCCTGTTGATTTTCTTCTTAGCACTTATCACAAGCTAAAATTACCATTTTCTTTATTATGTACTGTATGTTTCTTTCCTACTTAACTGCTAGCTTCTTGAAGGCAGGAACCACATTAATTTTGCTCACCTTTGTACCATCTCCTGGCACAGAGGAGATGCTCAGTAAATATTTGTTGATTAAATAAAGGCTGCCACATTTTAGTCAGCAGGTCACAGACAGTGAATTACTCCAAGAACAATTATGACAAGTAGCATCAGGAGACTAAGGAATCTATAAAAGTTATAAATATTCTAGCCTCCAAAATGACATGTTATTAACAGCCTGTTTACTTAAGATTTTAATATTCAGTTGGTCTAACTCTACTCAATTTCACCAATATAAAACCTACCCATTTCTCCTGGAGCTAGAAAAAATATTTATCACAAATTTATTACAAACTTTAAGGTCTTTTAGTAGGCGTTTAAGAGCAGTGCTTGGAATAAGTTTCATTTGCTTATATTAACAGATTCTAACAGTTTCTATTGTACATTACAATCCAAACTCCCTTGTAAAATATTATACATTAGAATCTTATTATGTTATGAAGCTCAATAGAAAGTAGATCCATCCTGTCCAAAGAAGTTTAGTAAAGTGCCTAAAGTACTATGCAACAGTTTTACCTTTAACAAAATCCCATGGCATGGACCTCAAATAATGTCTTAAATTAGAGCTACTCTAATCTTACTGCAGAGTGTACCTACTCTGCTGAACTTGATACTGTATTTCCTCAATTATAAAACATATTTTCTTCACATTTTAACCAAAATTAGAATGCATTTTACAATTGAAGGTATTCCACAATATCTATTTGACAGTCTAGAAATAGTTGCCATTGCCTAAGGATGTACAAATTTAATTATTAATTTTGATGGTAACCAGACATTTGCAATTCTTCAAAATTTTAGTCAATAAACCATTTAAAGATTATTTGAGGATATATTAGTTTGTCCCTGAGAACTTTCTTTTGACCTCTTCTGAAAAGATCAAGAAAGAACAAGCATCAAAAATTTGCAGAAAGGGTATGCTTAGAAAAAAACCCCAGAGACAACAGTGGAGTTCTTTTTTAAGAAATGCTATGGCCGGGTGCGGTGGCTCACACCTGTAATTCCAACACTTTGGGAGGCCCAGGCAAGCAGATCACAAGGTCAGGAGTTTGAGATCAGCCTGGCCAATATGGTGAAACCCCATCTCTACTAAAAATACAAAAATTAGCCAGGTGTGGTGTCGGGTGCCTGTAGTCCCAGCTACTTGGGAGGCTGAGGCTGGAGAACTGCTTGAACTCAGGAGGCAGAGGTTACAGTGAGCAGAGATTGGGCCACTGCACTCCAGACTGGGTGACAGAGCAAGACTCCTTTTTAAAAGAAAAAAAGAAATGCTGTATCACCAACACTCTTAATGGCACAGAGAACAATAATGCATAAAAACATGGACAATGAATGACCCAATGTGAAATTTTACAAATACTTCAGCCTGTAGCTGAGGTAATGGTACATAAATCCAAAATCCTAACACATCATCCATAAGCCTTACAAATTAACAAGAACAACAACAACAAATGTGGGGAAAACAAAATCTACACCTGCAGCATAACTAGAAGAATGATAAAAAACTCAGTTATCTATAAATAGAAAAATGAAAACTTTAATTTTCAGTGGAGCAATTTCTCGATCTCCTACCCCAACCTTTATATGGAGTGGAGCCCAGAAAAAACTGTGGGCAAGAAAGAAAACGGAGAGCCTAAGATTAAATTAAAATCATTCTTACAATGAGGAAGCCCATTCTTCATGTAAAGATTCAAACAGTCCTAGTAGATCAGAGCACTGACTATAGGAAAGTGACTGTACTAAGTGAAAGAGGAAGAGGAAAGGCCCTTTAGAAATTAGGTGGAGAAAAAAAGCAAAGGGGGAAATTTAAGATTATGCAGGAAAAAAAATTTGAAGAATCTACAACCACACTCCTACCATCCCGAAAACATTCATTAAAGAACCTGTACTTTGTCACGCTGACAGAGAGGAAGGTTCTTAGAACAAAGACTCTCAATCAAATCTCCCCCCAGATTATCAGCCTTGTCCAAGAAATACAAAGGAGCAATGTATCTTTATCTACAAAAAGCTATTATAGGAAGAAAACAAGCTATTATAAAAAGAAAATAGCCAGGCATGATGGCTTACACTTGTAATCCCAGCAATTTGGGAGGCTGAGGCAGGAAGATCGCTTGAGGCCAGAAGTTTTACACCGGCCTGGGCAACATACCAAGACCCTGTCTCTACAAAAAATGAAAAATAACTAGGTAGGCATGGTAACACATGCCTGTAGTCCCAGCTACTCAGGAGACTGAGGCAGGAGGATTGCTTGACCCTAGGAGTTCTAGGCTGCAGTGAGCTATGATTATGTCACTGCAATCCAGCTGGGGTGACAGCAAGACTCTTTAAAAAAAAAAGAAAGAAAGAAAATAAAAAGAAAACAGAAAATGAGAATCAAAACACTTTAGCTGATAACTTATCATACCCAAGCCCCCCAAAAAATATGAAGGAGAGAAAAAGCATAACATTACTGTATTAGTCCATTCTCACACTGCTATGAAGAAATATTCAAGACTGGGTAATTTATGAAGGAAAGAGGTTTAACTGACTCATAGTTTTGCATTGCTGGGGAGGCCTCAGGAAATCTGCAGTCATGGGAAAGGCAAAGGAGAAGCAGCTACCATCTTCACAAGGTGGCATGATGGAGTAAATGCAAGCAGAGGAAATGCCAGATGTTTATTAAATCCGTCAGATCTCATGAGAATAGCAAGAAGGAACCACCCCCACGATCCATTTGCCTCCACCTGGTCTTACTGTTGACATGTGGGAGTTATGGGGATGACAATTCGAGGTGAGATTTGGGTAGAGACACAGAGCCAAACCACATGAGATTTGGGTGGGGACACAGAGCCAAACCATATCAATTACCATTCCATGTTAAATTAAATATTCTCAGAAAGGATGTGAGAATATGAAAACACACCCTGAATGAGAAACTTTGAAACTAGAAACCGAAATAAATTTAAAAAGAAAAAGAAATGAGTTAACTCAGGAAAGAGAGGGGAAAAAAAAGAAAAAAAAATTACAGAAAAGAACTAAATTACCAACTGCCCAAGGCTGTAACAGATTCATTTGTAAAGTTAATAAGAGAAACTGAAGAAAGTAGAAACTATCATGAGAATAAACAAAGTAAAAAGGGTCAGAAAAAGTGATTAAAATGAAAGGCAAAAAAGATGAAACATATACATATATAAGACTCCTTTTAAGAAGAAACATTAAACAGTAGAACAAAACTAATATTAAACTATGATCTAAAAAATATCTCCAGAAATAGAACCTGATTCTGCATATTGTAAGGGCTCACCAAATGTCTCAGTAAATGGACCTGCATATAAACTCAGAGAAACATCCTAGTGAAAGTATTAGACTTTGAAAAAAGACTAAGGTCTCCAGGCAAAAATTACTCCAGTCAAAAAGGTCAGATAACTAAGGTCAAGAGAATTAACAAACCAAATTTCACAAAAGGAACACACAACGCCACAAAATGAAGTTGCATTTTCTAGAAACTCAAGGAAATACTGTGTAAACCATTAGCAAAAGTTTTAAACAATACAATCAATGTAGATCATGTATGTGTGTGTATATATCTCAAATGCTATATCCTGAAAAGAAAGTATATTCTCATATGACAAGAGAACAGTCACGAAAATTCATTATATGTTAAGTTAGCAAAAAAATAAACCCCAAATACCAGTAACTTCCAAAAAGTAAAAATATTACAAACATTTTCTGATTACAACGTAAAAACACTGGAATTTACTAAAAGAAAAACAAATGCAGAAAGTCCTTCTTGCCTGGACATTTAAAAGCCTTGTATTTAAAGAGATAGTGGTTGAGAGTTAAAATGACAGAATTTGTTTAAACTGGCAATGAAAATATTGCATGCAAAGAATCTATGTAATTAATTGAAAACAATGATTAAGAGAAAATTCACTCTACTAAACACATCAAAAAAATCAGGCAAAAGATAAATGAATTACATTTCCAGCCCCCAAAACTAGAAAAAGAACCACAATATACAAATAGAGTAGAAAAATTAATTAGGAAGAGAATAGAAAAACAGGTCTAATAAATTAAAATCCTATTGTTCTCAAAATTAAAAGAAAACACACTTGCTTACAAAACAATGAGAGCAATAATACATAATGACAAGATAACCACTGAAATAGATGAAATTTAAAAAATTTTAAGAGACCACACTTCTTTGCAGAACTTTAAACAAATAACTTTGAAAAGCTATGTAATATGTATCATTTTCCAAAAACATACAGATTACCAAAATTTACCCCATTAAAATTAGAAAGCCTAATAAAACCAATTTCCATAGAAAAAGTTATCAAGGAACTGCCCCTACAAAAATGCGCCAGTCCCAGATATGCACAATCCGTGTGAGAAAATTTTAAAACATATTTGAAAGACACAAAAGTAGATTTGAACAATGGAAAGATGTCCCTAGTCTTGGAAACAACTCAATATTATAAATATTTCAGTTATCCCCAAGTTAATTTATAAATTTAATGCACTAACAAGCTTTTTTTATGGAGCTATAATAAAGTGAATATTATTTTTGTTTACACAATGGAAATGCTCTAGACATTCAAAAGATAAATGAGCAAAAATGGAATACAAACAAGTAAATGAACTTAACTATTAGTATATTCCAAAAGAATAATTTGTACTGAAAGGGGAAAAAAAGAACCTAAATAACTTTTGAACAAAGTATTTTGACTACATACTTTCAGACTAAAAACTATTATAAACAAACTCTAAACAGTTGTATGTCTTTTTTTCAAAATAGTGGTTATCATATAATTCTGAAAAATATTGACAGCCTGGGTTCTCATGCTCAGAGAAAGAAAATTTTTAAAAAAGTAAAAAAGCTAGAGAACTCTTTGGTATTGGATTGAAATTATAGGTTAAGTGTGAACTCATGGTAAGGCAGAGATGGATAAAAAGAATAAGAGACCTAGCTACAAACAGATGTGTATGTAGAGTGTAAATAAATCACACACACACACACACACATACACACACACAAATTTCCTAGTTCTCTTCACTAAGGGGATCTAGAATCAATGACACTCTAGTAAGAAATGAGCACACCTACCAACCAGATCCCATCTCCTAAATATTATGCTCCAGTAAAAGAAACCAGAGATTCTTGGAGAAATGGCTAATCCAGTGCCAGAACAGAGAAAGTAAAAGATAAGCCTGCAACATTTTGTGCCAAACAGAAAGCAAAGAAGCACTGTTAGATAGAAAGCAATGAAGCAATGTCAAAAGGACACACAAACTCCCACTTGAAGGTGTTCCCACTGGCCATATATGTAACAATTTGATCATAAAAATAAAATGCAATAATAGATTATAATGCATTGAATAGTTATCCATGAGTCCATGCTCATACAAATGAAAAAAATAAGTGGGTGAAAAGGAGAAGCTTTTTTTTTTTTTTTTAACAGTGGAATGCCAACCAATAAATGCAGAAGAAACAATCAAATTAGAAAAGTCATCTTTCATAATGATAGTCATAACTGACTCAGGCAAAAATTGGCACTGGATACTAAAACTTGTATATGAAAGTTTGAGGAAGAGAATATCTACCCAATTCGAAAGTATTTCCCAACAAAATATTTATTAATTATATGGTAGAAAGCTGGGAGCGGTGGCTCACGCACGTAATCCCAGCACTTTGGGAGGCTGAGGTGGGTGGATTGCATGAGGTCAGGAGTTCAAGACCAGCCTGGCCAACATGGTGAAACTCCATCTCCACTAAAAATACAAAAATTAGCCACACACAGTGATGGGTGCCTGTAATCCTATCTACTCAAGAAGCTGAAGCACGAGAATCGCTTGAACCTGGTAGGCGGAGGGTGCAGTAATCCGAGATTGTGCTACTGCACTCTAGTCTGGGTGACAGAGCAAGACTCTGTCTCAAAAAAAAAAAAATATATATATATATATATATGTACACACACACACACACACACACATATATAATATGGTAAAAAAAACCAATAACTTTCCAATAGAGAAATATTGACAGATATTATCTTAAACAAGTGATCAAAGTTATCATTATCAGTAATGGGACAAACTGACATCATATGCCTCCAGATACAACACACTGAGCAGTCACATAGTCACTTCTGTGGTATTCCTGCCAAAAATACATACTCTCAATTTAACCATGAGGAAATACACATCAACTCAAAGAAACTATTCTATAAAATAACTGGCCTGTACTCAAAAATGTCCAGATCATGAAAGTACAAGTAAGACTGAGGAACTGTTCCAGATTAAAGAGATATAATAACTAAGTGCAACATGTGGTCATGGATTGGACTCGAGTTTTTTTGGCTATAAAAAACATAGTGGAACAATAATACATTCAGAATATGGTCTTCAGATCAGATAATAGTATTGCATCCTATATCCAATATCCTGATTTTTATAATTACACTATGGTAATATAAATGTTCTACACACACATACGCACACACGCACACACGCAGTAAAAGCCTACAGCACCCAGTATTCCCAGGCAGTCTCTCATATAAGTACTAACCAGGCCAATCCCTGCTTAGCTTGTAAGATCAGACAAGATCAGGTATGTTCAGAGTGCTATGGCTGTAGACTAAACATCCTTATTCTTAGGAAACACATATTGAAGTATTTAGGTGTAAACAGGCATAATGACAGCAACTTACCCCCAAATGGTTTTAAAAAAGTATACATATAGTTAGGAACAAAATTATAGAAAATGTATTAAAATGTTAGCAATTAAGGAAACAGAGAATAGCATACTTTGTATTATTCTTGCAACTTTTCTGTAAGTCTAAAATTATCTCAAAAAATATTTTTGCCTATTTATTTCACTTATATATTCTTTTATATGTAAGTACAAGACTTCTATGTAATAAAAATCTGTCTAAATAAATCTAAGGACATTATTTCATCAGCATAGAAATTCTAAGTGATAAGAAAGAACAGTTTATTGGCCGTTTGTTTTTAGCAGTACACAAGTAAAAACAATGCATCTTACTATTAATGAAATCTTATATTCAAGGAAATACAATTATTCCAAGCTTAAATGGGAAAATATTACACACACACACACAAAAATAATCCTACCATATTTTCTCAGTTTAGAAGTCAAAATGACTCTAAAGCAAAAATGCTAGCAATACCTTGTGTTGCTAGAATAATCCCACATGGCCACATCTAGGAGGCTTCGAACCCAGGTCTTAGAGGGTTCCTTGAGAAATTTTTGATGATAGATCCCCACTAGAAGGTCCTCTACAGTAAGAAGTTGCAGATCTTGCCTGATTTCTTCCATTAGTAAATAGAAAAACACATACAGTTAGTAAATTTAGATACTTGGAAGATATCAAAATGGAAACAAATACAGATACTATAAAGCACTTCTGCAGCAACCCAAAGTTTTACTTACCTGATACCTTTGCCATATGCTTCAAACACCAGTTGACTCTGGTTCTATCATCAGACTGGAGAAAGAAAAAAAAAATTACTTGCATCTTCTACTTTAAGTGACTTCTAATGCTGTCCTTTCAAAATGGGTTGTTGCAGGGTAGGGGGCACAGAAGAAAGACTGAAGAGTTTGTGACAACGAAATGAAAACTATAAAAAATTGACATATATTAGAAAAGACCACTGCTATTATTAATCAGTTACATTTATACAGAAATATTAAGGTACTTTATGAGGAGCAAGAGAGTCCTAGGGTACACAAACGAAGAAACCAATGTTAAGAAAAAGATCAGGTAATCACCTCATAGTTAGACTAAGTAGCAAGGTTAAAACTCAATTTTTCAACTCCAAGCCTGGAAGAATATAGTCTCTCTAAATATTACAAACATAGAAGGGAAGGGGTTGCTACAAAGACACTTCTGAAGAAAAAGTAATCTTGTTTGGAAAGATTGGTGTACAGAATGGAGCATCTATTTTTTTTTTTCTACTCTGCACTTATTGGTAAGATATTTTGGAGCATCCATTCTTAAGAGTAAAAAGATACTGCAGATTGTTCAGAAAGAGGAACTCAGAAAACATGAATTCTACCAAAACAGACATATATTTAGCTTTTGCAGTCTTCAAAATCCCTCCAAAACTGGAGAAATTTAAAAAATAGGCATTATACCTAAGTACATTCAAAACAATTCAAAATAAATGTGTTTTCAGACACACAATGAATACATAGACAAAAATATACAGGCAAAAATTCTTTGTTTTATGGTTCTCTTGGTATATAAATTGACACCTTAAAAGAACTTCTAAACCTGAAATTACCTTGCAGTAGATGGGTGGCCAGTTCCCCGGATTGGGACGAATAAATTTATAAAGGTTTTGTAACACAGTTGCTTGGCTATGCCCAGATTCAAATTTTGAAATAGGAATCTTGTGACTAGAATCACCTGAGGGAAATAAAAAGAAGTTCAAACTTTGAGCAAGACAAATATTATGGGGTACGTATGGAAGAAGGGCTATAAGAGAGTAGTGGGTAACATAGTTAAGTACTTGTACCCAGGCCCATTTTGGTGAGGATTTTACATATTTTAACCCACAGTCTTACAGCCATTCTATGAGAACTAAATAGTAATGACTGCTTTATAAAAAGTTATATGATGTCCACTCACAGGAAAAATAAAGACCAAGTAATTTAGACCAACTTTCCCACAGAAAATAAAAAAGCTTGAGGATATTAAGATCATACAGAGCATTAGGAATTAATGGATTAAGATAAGAAAATTTTACATAATTTTTACATAATTATGTCTGAGAAGATTTTACATAATTATGTCTGAGGTGATCAAATCACAAATTTTAGCATAAAATTGTTAATTATTTTAAAAAAGATTTAGGAAGCCAGGTGTGGTGGTATGCACCTGCAGTCCCAGCTACTTGGGAGGCTCAGGCTGGATCAACTAAGCCACGAGTTTGAGCCCGCAGTGAGTTATGATCACACCACTGCACTCCAGCCAGAGTGAATGAGCAAGAATTCCATTCTCCCTCATTCTCCCCTAAACGAGCAAGAATTCCATTCTCCCTCATTCTCCTCTAGACAGATGCAGGAGTTGTTCAACTTCTAATGATAGACTAGAGAAAAGCTGAACAGATGAAACACCTTCTTCAAAGACCTGTAGAGATAAAAATGGTGAGGAATCATGAATCATGGGCCCAAAATCTTGGAAAGGAACAAATCTTAGAGAGCTGAATCTGGCAGTTGTATTTGTTTCTTCCCAGGGTCAGTTACCAATTCTGGAAGTGGAGATTTAGAGGCTGAGAAACAGAACAAAGTTTCCACTAAACTCAGAGCTGGTAAGAACTAAGTATTTTATTGCAATATTACATTAAAAATTTATAACTAAAAAAATTCCATTGTCTTCTGTCTTCCATTGGTTATTCTGTGAAGCCAAATGTAAATTTTACTAATAATCCTTTGGTAATTATCCAACCATCCTTCCCCTTTTTCTAGTAAAGGCCGGCTACAAATGGACTTTCGTGAGGTCTAAAGCCCAATTTAAAACCACCTCAATTCCTGAAAATGGATTAAGATAATCTGAGATGCTAATGACTCCAGCTTTCTGACAGATATAATCATAAATCTTCTTTGGAGAGAAATAACAAGCCTTCAATACACTATTTAGCACTCAAAAATAGACATATGAAGAGATTCTGATAGCTTGATTGAACATCAAGATAACCAACAGACTATAAAATCAACCCCCAAAAGAAGATCCCTGTAAGAGGATTATCAGACATGTAATATTTTAAAATAACTAGGCTTATTATGTTTAGGGAAATTAAAGACAACATTAGTAACTTCTCTAGAGCCATTAAAAATAACCAAATTCAAAAACTGAAAATCTATTCCCAAACCCATTGTATAATGGCAAAATAACCTTGGTAATAAAATTAGGTAAAGTTAATCTCAGTCTTTAACATAAATGCTAAAGTCCTAAAACAAAATAGTAACAAACCAAACTCAGTATTTTACATGTGAGATATACAGTAACCATGATGGGCTTGTTCCTGGAAGACAAGGTTAGTTTAACACTAGTAGATTACCACATGAGGCTGGCATGGTGGCTCATGCCTGTAATCCCAGCGCTTTGGGAGGATAAGTTGGGCAGACTACTTGAGACCGGCCTGGCCAATAATGGGGAAACCCTGTCTCTACTAAAAATACAAAAATTTGCTGCGTGTGGTGACATGCACCTATGATTCCAGCTACTCAGGTGACTGAGGCAGGAGAATTGCTTGACCCAGGAGGCAGAGGCTGCAGTGAGCTGAGATCATGCCACTGCACTCTAGCCTGGGTGACTGAATGAGACTCTGTCTCAATAAATAAATAAATGACCACATGAACAAAAGACACAAATCATATGACATGCAGAAAGAACATTCATTACAATGTGCAACTGCTATCTCCCTAGCCAAACTGGGAATATAATAATGTGGGGATCACTCCAGTGTAGAGAGGCCTTTTGACCGTGCCTCCGCCATAATGTGAGCTTCAGCCCAGACACATTTCCCCCTTCTTTCTGGAGGCAGTCGAGCTTTGACGAAGCAGGAACTAAAAATGGATGATTCTGTTGAAGTTATTTTAGACTCCCTGACAGGGACACAATGGCTTGGTGATGGCTGTGTGGTCTTACTAGACATCGTGTTTTATCTTAAATCCTGTTCTGAGCTAATTTTATGACTCTGTTTACTGAGCACTGCTTAGGCCCTGTGGCCATGCTTGTGACTCTTCGAGATTGTTGACTTTGAGGATTTGTGATTCCTTCCGACCCTTAAGGAATGTCCCCTTTCCAAATGTAAACCCTTGCTCAATAGATAAGAAAATCACCTGCTTGTTTTGTGATTCTCATGTTCACTTTTATGGCCCCTGATTAAGTTCTCCTTTTGTTTACTGGTATTTTATCTTCTACCCCAGGCCTTCTGTGTTGTAACTTTTTGTTCCCCTTTACTGTATAGAATCAACAATGTGGGTTGACGTCAGCTGCTGAAAGCTGAAAGTATATATTGGGACCCTATGCACAAATAAAATTGCCGTGTAGGCATTGCCTATTCAGTCCTCCAGACCCCGCTTTCTGTCTTCTTTCTTTCTCGCGCACTTCTCTCCTTCCAGGTTGGGACCCTCTTGCTGGCCAAGAGCCTCCCCGGCAGACGTGCCAATCCCGACACATATGCACTGGCCAAAGTAAGTCAAATGCTTCCTTTTCCTGCTCCACCATGAAGGATTTGCTACAAATCTTGGGCGAAGGACAGAGATATACATCTTCTTACAGGAGGGAGTTTAAATATTGGGGATGCTAAAGTACCCAACTCATTACTTTGGGAGGGAACATGACTAACATAAAAAAGAAACAACATTCTACATTTTTAGCATTTTATTACTTAAATGTAGCTTTTTTGTCAAATGTTTATTAAGCACCCCTTTTGTTCAGTATACTGTTCCGGGTGCTTTTTATGTATTTATGAACAAAATGAAAAAAAAATTCTCTACCTTTATGGAGCTTACTCACTAAACTTTTAAAATAAAATAAGCCTAATAAATAAGTTAGTAGTACAGTGAGATGCTCTGTTTCCCTCTTTTTTAATTTAAATAACATGTACAAATTAGCAACTTGTCCACTTTTAAGTCATACCACAAACATGGCTGAAAATGTGCACTGCTATTGAGAAATCCGGGGTATAAACAAAAGTACAAGTAAGTACAACATTTCAACTAAATAAGCTCTCATTCTGTTAGCATCTGCTCCTTAATTTTCTTAACATCCAAAGTGTTTGAGGCTATGTGCCAAGAAATGCAAAATACATTGATTTTTTTTTGTTCAAGAATGTATGGGTGAGATATTCAAATTAGCTAACAAGTTGCTTTTGTTTCATAATAAAATAATTACATTTTAGAACTGGAAGGCACCCGAGAGATTACACTGATCTCTGTTCATTAGGTATAATAGACTCTCTTTATCCCTTTCAAGTAAAAGTATGTTTCCATTAGTCACTCGATCCAAACCTTATTAGGTTGCCAAAACATTTCATAAAAGAAATGAAATGGAAATAAAACAGTAAGATAAGAGGTTATTCCATATGTCGATCTTTGGTCCTGGGCTCTAAGGTCACCACTGTTTTAGTTCACATGCTCAGAGATTGTTCCCCAAACCTACAACTTGGTAAGGTAGCTGGCTCCTGAGAAGTGAAGAATCTCAAACCCACTGCACTGGAATCAGTCGCTTTTTTCAGCACCCTAAGGCTCTTAGCTCTAATTAACTGCCTAGATTCCCCTTTGCATCATGACGAGCTCCTCTTCAGAGCCCCTACTGTCTGCTTTTGACAGCCAACCTCAAGGAATACTGAGTTAATCCAGGGGTCCCAATAACATTTAATATTTATCTTCCTTTTCTGTGAGGAATCTATACCCACCCAAGTTGCCCAAGTGAGCAGGTCCCTCCCCCAAGTAATTAGTTCTACTCCTCAGGGAGTCTGTGGGTGCATCCGTCTGTCCCCTTTGAAATGTCCCATTATAGTTTTCATCTGTAAATATGTCAATACGTATCGAAAAGATGAGAATCTTTAAAAAATGTATTCATAATGCTACTATCACATGTGAGAATTAAACATAATTCCTTAATATCATGGGATATCCAGTGTTCAAATTTTTCCAGTCTCATGTTATAGTACATTTTAAAATAATCATATGTTTAACTCGTTTTCATCTCCAAGACGTTGATTTCCTATCCGCTCTCCTGGTAGTCGCACTTCCCTCTTTGCTTCCCACCCTTGCCATCCGGTCGGAACCTGAGGAGTTTCCTTCAGCAGACAAAAAGCTGAAGAACAACGCTGGGCAAAGTGCTGAAGACCACAGCCCACGGAACTGAAGTCACGCCTCCCATGCGAGCTCTGGTGGGAGCACTTTACGTGTTGCACTGAGGGTAGTCTCCGGAAACGCGAATCGCAGCGGGCACCGGAAGCGGTTTTATGTCTCCAGCTGTGGCCGAGGACTGTTCCACTAGACACGCTGAAGGGGCTGGGTGCGTGTTTTCCTTCAGGACCGGAGCAGAAAGGAGCCGGGATTACGGCGGCAATGGAACAGGCCTCGGAAAGGCGCACGGCCAGCGCGCTGTTTGCGGGGTTCCGGGCCTTGGGGCTTTTCAGCAACGACATCCCACACGTGGTGCGGTTCAGCGCGCTCAAGCGCCGGTTCTATGTAACAACCTGCGTGGGCAAGAGTTTCCACACCTATGACGTGAGTGACTTCTTTGGTTTGCTTCCCAGGAATCATCCTCCCCGACCTCTAACTCTGTCCTGGAGCAATCCGGTTCTCTCTTCCCAACTACCACGGGCTTCCCTTCTTTAACCCTTCTCTGTCCTATTAATAGTTCACCATCCGGTCACGTATCACGTGCTGATTTAGCATTTGCAGCCCTCCTAGGGCGAGTTTCAGAGGCAGACTGGCCAAGGGGAAACTGCTAGAGAAATCTCAGTTGTATGTCAATAATATTTGTTCAGTGACTACTTACTGACCTTCCCTTGAAGGTGGAAACATAATTAAGACAAATCGCTACCTCTTGCATTCTTAATGAGAGAGAAAAACATGCACACTATTACGTTATTGGTGACACGAGCTGGGTTAGAAATTCACGCTAGGTAGAATACATTGGGAGAATCAGAGAGGGCGAGATTAATTACAGTTAGGGAAAATATCTGATAGCAATCAGTTACTTTCAACTAAACGCCAAGTGTCTGGCATTGTCACTCTAACCCTTGCAGCCGTTTCTTTTTCGAGGTAGGTATCATCATACCGTAGCACCTTTATATGAACTATAAAGGTAAATTTAGGCCGGGCGCGGTGGCTCAGCCTGTAATCCCAGCACTTTGGGAGGCCAAGGCGGGCCGATCTCGAGGTCAGAATATCGAGACCATCCTGGCCAACATGGTGAAACACCGTCTCTACTAAAAATACAAAAATTAGCTGGGCGTGGTGGCGCGCGCCTGTAGTCCCAGCTACTTGGGAGGTTGAGACAGGAGAATTGCTCGAACCCGGGAGGCGGAGGTTGCACTGAGCCGGGATCGTGCCACTGCACTCCACTCTGGCGGCAGAGCGAGACTCGTTTCAAAAAAAAAAAAACGCAAAATTTCAGAAAAATTCTTACTTATCAATGATGATTTTTTTTCCCTTTAGGAGCTCATCAATCATTGTAATAGTGTCTCTTGTTTACTTATTTCTTTTGTCTTCTGCAAGAGAATGTAAGCTCTGGGAGAGCACGAACCTTGATGATGAGAATGGTCATAGTGTTAAGTACTTTCTTTTCTGGGAAACATGTTGTAGAGTTGTCTCTCTCTCGGAGGAGTGTGAAAATGGCTTATTAGCAAGAAAAGCTGGGAGTTGGGAACCAGTTGAGTTAGTGGAAGAGGAAAGTGAGGGCTGAGTTGAGGTCAAGAGCGGTTGGGTTTCTCAGTCTGGGTTGGTAATGGAGACAGGGTGGGTTAGAACCATACCATTAATCCTGTGAGAGTATTATTATCATTCTCTGCACTTGGTCCTTGCTTGCTAACTTTTGCTGGTTAATGTTTTCTTCTTGGAAATGTACTTTTTCCAAGTTTCTCTCTTAAAGAGCTCTTGAAGTCTTGTCTTTGGTACAGTGTCTTTCCTGACATTGTGTTAAACACAGACATGTGTTTTTCCCTATATTCTACTTCCAAAGAAACGCTTTGGTTAGGAGAGTTACATATTTGCATATTTTTATAAAGTTAACAATTTACTTACAGTGCATTGACATTTAGTTACAATAAAGATGGCTTTTAAGGTCTCCTCTAGTTCTAACACTGATGATACATTCATAACATCATGGCATGCAAATGCTCTTTACCCAGACTGTGCACTGCTCAGACTAACCGATGCATTGGGCTATGACCTCTGAAACAGAATACTTGGGAGTGAAAAAAAACAAAAAAATGGTGCTAATGAACCTAAGTCACTAATTGGGTCTACAAGTGCTCTGTCCCATGACTGTGGCTATATATGCTGTCCCCAGTCAGACTTCCTACAGTCCTACAGAATAGCTGCTTCTACAGGGGAAACTAGACAAGTTGTGAATAGGTGGTGGTAGCGATGGTAGCAGCTGTGATGTATTGAGCAATTACTATATGACTGGCCCATTCTGTTTTACACAAATTTACTCATTGAATCCTTTTAACAGTCCCATAAAGTAAATAAATTCCTTTTTTACAGATGAGGAATTTGAGGCACAGGGAGCTTATTTTTCTAGGGTCATACAGTTGGATCAGTAGCCATGATTGAGTCAGCAAATTACAGTCTGCAAACCAGTCTAGTCCACTGCTTGTTGTTGTATAACCCAGGAGTTCTGAATGATTTTGACATGTTTAAATGTTTGCAGGGTTAGGCTGGGGGTGGGGAGAACGATATTTCATGACATGCAAACTTTGTGAAAATCAAATGTCAGTATCTATGGATAAAAGTTTAATACACCCATGCACATTATTTATGTATTGCGTATGGCTGTTTTCATGCTACAGTGGCAGAAGTGAGTAGTTGCAACAGAGACCACATGCATGGCCTGCAAAGCCTAAAATATTTAATATTTGGCTTTTTATAGAAAACTTTTGCCTACCCTTTCCATCACTACTCCTGGTGAAATATAGTTGAAAATATAAACTTTCCTAATCATAAAAATTAGGGTCAGTAAGTGTCTTTCTTATGAAGGACAGCATAGCAAATATACATATGAGGTTGTATCTTAATCTTCAGGTGTTAGGTTATTATGATTGTGTTTGTTAATGAAAATTTAACCTTTTTTTCTTTTCTTAAACAGGTTCAGAAACTGAGTCTGGTTGCAGTAAGTAAGTATAGACTTTATTCTGAATTTATGAATATCTGAAAAATTTTTTTTATTTTGACATAAATTTGAGATTTACAGCACATATAAGGAAGCCAGGGTAACATGTGTGTCTTATAAACTTACATATCAGAAACAAAAAAGGATACCAAGATAGAATCATGTTTTGCTTTCAGTCGTTACATATCTTTTATCTTTTTTAATCTGCAACTGTTCTTTAGACTTTCTTTGTGCTTCATGTTATTGACACATTGACATTTTTGAAGAGTACAGGCTCATTTAGAATGTCCTTCAGTTTGAATTTTTTTGACATTTCTTCAGGATTAGATTCAGGTTGTACCCTTTGGCAGGAATCACAGTGAATTGTATCGGAAGGCATATGCTGTTGGTTAGTTCTATTCCTGACAGTCATTGGTTAGGAGGCTCCATTTTAAAGTTAGTGTTTTGGCCTTGATTATTAATAAGTATCTTTTGGTAATATGCACTGGGACTATGTAAATATCCTAGCACTCTTCAAAGTTATCACCTCTGCTCTTAGTATTTTATGATGATACTTGCCTGAATCAGTTATTAGTATGGTGGTTGCCAAATGCATGTTGATTATCCTTAATCTAAAAATTTGAAACCCAAAATACTCCAAAGTCTGACACTTTTTGAGAACCGACATGATGTTCAAAGGGAAATGTTCATTGGAACATTTCCGATTTCAGATTTTCAGATTAGTAATGTTCACCTGGTTATGCAAATAGTCCAAATCCAATCTGAAACCCTTCTGGTCTCAAGCATTTCAGATAAAGCATTGTCAGCCTGAAGTGATTTTCTTTTGCCATTATTCCTTCTGTAAGGAAAAGTTTTCCCTTTTCTCACATTTTGGTATGTTTTTTCAATGGAAGGGTTTTGTTTTGTTTTGTTTTGTTTTTGAGATGGAGTTTAGCTCTTCTTGCCCAGGCTGGAGTGCAGTGGCGTGACCTTGGCTCACCATGACCTCCACTCCCGAGTTCAAGTGATTTTCCTGCCTCGGCCTCCTCAGTAGCTGGGATTACAGGCATGTGCCTCTATGCCCAGATAATTTTGTTTTTTTAGTAGAGATGGGGATTCTCCATGCTGGTCAGGCTGGTCTCGAAATCCTGACCTCAGGTGATCTGCCTCTCTCAACCTCCCAAAGTACTGGAATTACAGGCTTGAGCCATCGCACCGGCCTTGTTTTTTAGTTTTAACTATCTAATAGGATAAAGCATTTCTCAGGGCTGAGAGATATTAATTTTACCATCAAATATGGTCCTTGTGAGAGAAACAGAAAAGACCTACAAGGACTGTAATGTGTATGTCTATTAAACTTATATTTTAATAATAGAATAGAAGGCAGAAGAAAGGCATTGGAACTTAAGTTGAATACAAAAATGAATGATAAACCTATAGAAACAGGATTATGCAAACAAATCCTAATATGGAATTTGCCGCATGAAAAATACAACAATCCTCTCTCTTCGAACCCTCACGCCCCAAAGGAGGAAATGAAAAGGTCAGTATGACCAGCATAATGAGAGAAGAATCACATGTCACGTGAGAAATGCTAGACTGATAGACATATTTACCTGGAGAAGACTGTAGAAACAATATTGTCTTTAAATGTTTTAGGAGTGGACATATAGAATACCATAGGGAATATTTTTGGGTTGGTCCAAAGGGTAGAGTTAGAGATCGAGGTTTTTTCTGGAGTTAGTAGTGAACTTGATGTTCCAGAAGATATTCACATGTTCGCATGGGCCAAGCACGGTAGCTCATGCCTGTAATCCCAGCACTTTGGAAGGCTGAGGCAGGCAGATCACCTGAGGTCAGGGGTTCAAGACCAGCCTGTCTAACATAGCAAAACCCTGTGTCTACTAAAAATGCAAAAATTAGCTGGTCGTGGTGGTACACACCCGTAATCGCAGCTACTCAGGAGGCTGAGGCAGGAGAATCACTTGAACTCAGGAGGCAGATGTTGGAGCGCGCTGAGATTGCACGACTACACTCCAGCCTGGGTGGCACAACGAGACTCCATCTCTCAAAAAAAAGAAAAAAAAAGGTGTTCACATGAAGACTGGATGACTGTCAGAACTTTGTGTATCAAACGACAATTTTTTTCCAAATAACCTCAAAAAGCTTCTTTTCATTTCTCTAGGATTATGTTTTTATTTCTGCAAATCCTAGACATTTGTTCTCTTAGGGAAGGACAAGGTGATTTCCTATCCTTAGATATCTAAAATATTTTAGTCGGAATTTTATACTCTGATTCTCAACTTTGATCTTTATAAATATTTTTAAATTATAGCCATGAAAAATGTTATATGTATACTTGAGGTTTCTCTTTAACATCTTAAAAATTCTTGTTTCTTTCATTTTGTATTTTCTCCTAGGTAATTCTGTTCCACAGGATATCTGCTGTATGGCAGCTGATGGCAGATTAGTCTTTGCTGCTTATGGAAATGTTTTCTCTGCATTTGCACGTAATAAAGAGGTTTGTATCACTAAACTATTTTAACTTGTTTGTCTTTTGCAGTCGGTAGTTATTTGTCATGATCGTGGAGGGAACTTTAATTTTGTCATTCTTTACCTGGCACACTCTGGAAATATACAGTATTATTTCTAATGTATATTCAGTTTTCTGGAAGAAGATAAATTTTCAGAAAAGGCTTACTTGAAACTGGTGCTTTACTTCAGTTTCTTTGTCAGAGATGAGTATCAGAATTACTTGGACACCTTCTTTAAAATTTTTTATGCCCAGTCAGTTCCCATCTCTGGAGTTTTCTGTTCTGTGTATTTGTTGAGATAGGATGTAATGTGTATTATTAAGTGTTTTTTTTCAAATTCTTTCCTGGGACTATTTTACTACCACTTTATGTGGATTGGTTATTCACTATGCATAACTTAGCTCATAACTCTTTTTCTAAAAACCAGATGCTTGTTCCCTATTTAGAGAATGCTAGATTCTATGTTTTCTCCACTGCTAAGAAAAGAGCTTTTCGGGTCTAAATCTACCAGTTGTTTTCTGAATTTGCCCTGGAACAACTAGCTTGAGAGATGACCTGGCTTTAATGGTCTAGAATGAAAGGAAAAGTGGGAATGGGGATGCAAAGATAGCCAAATGATAGTATCACTGTACTTGTCAGGGACTTGGAGTGAGGTGGTTCTCACAGTCTTTGATCATCACTACCTGTGGCAGAGGAAGGTAACTTATCTGTGGAGTTCTTTAATAGAAGGTGTTCAGATTTTTAGAATTGGGAAAAGTGCTCATTTTTGTATTATTGTTTATAGTTTTCTCAGGGAGATATATGTGATTCACGTGAGGAGACTTTATCCTATATGTATATTCTATATGTGGTTCAGATGCAGAGACTTTAATAAAGGACCTATATGCACAGGTATGGTCAGGGTTAGTGGAACAAAGTAGGGGTGGGGAGGCATCAGACACTATCAACTGTAGGAAGTTGTTACCACCCCTAATGCCTAAGGGCCAAGGAGAAGAAACAGTGTTATTGGAATCTCGTGAGGACTGAAACCATGGAGAAAGGGCTATACTTTTGGAAGGATCAGCTACCATAAGGGTCTGTGTTAAAGCAGAGAGGTATGGAGAAGAAGACCCCGTATCCCCCTTTCCTAACTCATCTGAAGGCCAGCTGATTATGGAGTATGTAGAGATCAGCCTTCTGGAACATACCATCTCGCTAGGATATATGCAGTTGCCCTGATTGAATTGGGTGAGGGACCTAGGTCTGTGTGCATGCCTCCTCTCTAACCTAAGTTGGAGGGCTGAGCCTCAGAGGTCTCATTTCTTTGTTCTTAATGAACAGTTTACCTTCTTATTGTTGAACTGGCTGAGGGAGCAGATGAACACGCCTGGTTCCTTGATATTTATGTGTTCATCCTAACCTTGAATAATCAAGAGTTGGGCTACATTTCTTAACAGGAGCATCTCAGGATTAGCATGTTTTTGGGATAATATGAACAATATGACATGACTGAGTAATATGAAATTCTTTTAAACTTTGATGTTGTAGATAGTACATACCTTTAAGGGTCATAAGGCAGAAATCCATCTCTTGCAACCCTTTGGAGACCACATCATCTCTGTTGATACTGACAGTATTCTTATTATTTGGCACATATATTCAGAAGGTAAGAGTTAACAATTTATTTGCTATATCTTAGGGTAGTATGTGTTTAGGTAAAATTTAAAATCTGTATCAGTATCTATGCCAGAGGTTTTTGCCTGTAAATAGTAAAAAAAAAAAAAAAAAAAAAAAAAAATTAAAAATCTTTAACATGTATAAGAAAAAAAGTTCTAAGTAAGAAAGAGATAAACAACTTTAGCAACTTAACTACTTATAAACTGTTGGATGTGCTTACCTCAACTAATATATTTTCCATTGCTATTTTGTTATATTATTACAAAATGATTTGTTATATTGTTTTCCCTATGGAGTGAATATTGATATATTTTCATACCTGAATAATTCTTGGTTTGTATTTTCAACTTTTAGTAAAGGAGACTTTAATAGTAAACTTGGTTTTATAATCAGAAGGAAAATATACATCCTTTTCCTAGGGATATGAATCCGTTTCTTTCAACTGTGATAGTCTTAGACAGTGGCTATGTTTATGGGATTATGTATCTTTAAACATGAAGAATTTATCCCTAGAATATCTACACCTTTCCTCAATAAAATGCCTTCTTTGATACACAAATTTATTGGAAAATTTAGTGAAACATTGTTTTAATTGTGGAGGAACTATAAAGTAAAAAGCAGAATTCAAACATAGGAATTTTGACTATACCCAAAGATTTCAGAGAATTTTTTGATCTTGGAGCAAGTGACCACTGGCTATGCCACCCCGAACTCCACAGGGTTATAAGTTTTTTTTTCTTCTCCTTTATTAGAAGTTCTTTTGTGGAAATGTGTGACAAGTACTCTTACTGGTTTCACTGAGATGTGCCTTTTATTTTTGGCATTTTTTCAGTGGCCCATCAAACTTTCCATATAGTTGGGTCTTCATTCCTTGGGAAAGCTAAGTATAAGCACTTCACTTGGAATATTCACTCCTGCTTGTGGATCAAATTATAGATTAATGCTAATCTTTTTTTAAACTTTATTATCCTTTTCTGTAAAGTAATTCGAAAGTGAATGAAACTTTTAATAGTATTTTTATTAGAAGCTGTAGAAAATTTTTCACAGTCTAAATTACATTTACAAGTTGCTCTTCATTTATTTTCTTGAGGAATGTTTATAGATTAGTGTCTAATTCTGTGGTTTATTTTAGCATATAAATCTTTGATATGATAGACTTTAAGTGATAAATATATGGTTATATAAAACATTTTAAACTATTTTATAAAAAAATAATTATAACTTTCACTTTTGTAGAAGAATACCTGCAATTGACTTTTGATAAAACAGTATTTAAAATTTCTGCAATTTTGCATCCAAGTACCTACTTGAATAAAATACTTCTGGGCAGTGAACAAGGAAGCCTGCAATTGTGGAATGTAAAATCCAAGTAAGTATTTTAGTTAGAAAATAATATAGTTGTCACCTTATTTCTCCTGCTGTTATATATTTATTTGGAGGGTTGCTATAAATACAGTTGGTCCTCTGTATCAGAGGAGTCAACCAATTTCGGATTAACAATATTCAAGAAAAAAAAATACAACAATACAAATCACGTTTTAAAATAGTACAGAATAACACCTATTTACATAATATTTACATACTATTAAGTTTTTTGAGTAAGCTAGAGATTAAAGTATATGCATAAATGTGTGATGGTTATATGCATTTTATGTAAGGGACTTGAGCATCTTTGAATTTTGGTATCGCAGAGAGGTTGGGAAGACCTGGAACCAATCCCTCAGGGATACTGAGCTATACAACTGTGTGCTTGCTTTTGGAGTTGTTGCTGGTGGCATCACATATATGAAAGCTGGCATGTGATCCTGACACGTTAGACAGCTTCATAAATGCTCATTGGAAAGTATGTACTGATGACCTAATAACTGTAAAGAATTGCTATGCAGAAGGCTCTAATAAAGTAATATGAGATCTGTCAGAAAATAATAATTATGAGATTATTCTTGGGGAGCTTCTAGTTTTCCGTAGATGAAAATTTTCCATATATGAAGAAGGTAAAAGATGGAAAAGTAAATCAATTAGTGCTAGCATTTAGAAATGATTTTCAGGATTAAAAGTATTTTCATCATTTCCCATAGATACGGTGAATATCTACTATAATATTGATATAGCTGGAGGGCTGGATACATGATTTTGAATACTTCTACCCATTATTTAAACATTTATCAGTAAAAAAAGGGTGGCAGCTCAGACTTCTTTATGTAGCATTTAAAAAAGCAAATAAAAATATTTGACTATCCAAATTGTTTTTTCCAAAGTCCTTATAAATTCAGAAGGGAAAATAAGATTATTAAAGGTTTGATGTTTTAAATCAGTGTTTCATTTCAATTTAACAAATACCATTGACTGCCTGCTTTGTGCTAGGTTCAGGGATGGTGACTGAAATACTGTCTTTGCCCTTATGGTTATTTTCTTTAGTTCTTTATTTGATATGTACATTCTTTACTTTAAATAGCCATTGTATTCAGTAAACTAATCTGTGCTCATTTACACAATTTAATATGTGATTTAATACTTTAATGATTAATTATTATAATGATTTCAGATACTTCTGTTTGTTCCGTGGATGTGTTATTTATCATTCATGGCTTGCTTCTGAAATTGAGAGCAGCATTACTATTGTCATATAACAGTCATATAACATGCAGATAATATTGTTAAAATATAAGTTAGTCCCTTTCATGATGATCTTTTTGCAGTCCTAAATTTTTTTATTGTTGTCTGTAATATGAAATGGTTTATCACTCGTAAATTTTTTTTTCCACTTTGGACATTTAATTTCTTAAAGAGGTGGCATAGCATAGTAGTTTGAGATCTAGAATTTGTCTGGATAATGTTACTAACCTTGTGACGTTAGCTTAATTATCGGAATACTGTGTGGAAGAGTAAGAAATTAATAAATATCACCTATTATTATTTCATTTTTTAAATATGTAGCTGATTTTGTTTTCCTCCAAAAAAAAAAAAGCTTTCAACTATTTTTCTTCTTGTAGTAAACTTCTATATACATTTCCAGGATGGAAAGTTGGAGTGACAGCTCTTCAGCAGGTTAGTATTTTTCTGTTAAATCAAAGAGGAAACAAAGTTAACAGGAAAATCTTTTAATTTCAGGAATCAATCATAATTTTAGACATAAAGACAATATATAGCTTAGTTTACCTTTAAAATTGTTACCCTGAAGAAATAGTGCTTTGGAAATTTGGTTTAAAACAAGTAATAATGCCTTTGCCAATAACAATTTTGGAATCCTTTGTGCTTGTAGTTTGACTTTAAAACCATGGTTGCTATGGATCCTTCTTTACTAATCATTTTGCATAGATATGTAGTCCAGTGTCTTGTGTAGTCTGGAAATGAGTGTTCAGCAATGCAAAGGGTATTGTAAGTCATGCAGATAAATTTGTCAAGATGTTGAGATTTATGGTCTGAAATAATTGGAGTCAAAATCCTAATGTTTGATTCGATGATGGACTATTTAAGAAGTAACTGCTTTTTTTAATGACTCTGCAAAATATGTATAAATAAATGAATGCATGCCTGCATTGAATTTTGTGTTTCTATTAGCCACATATGTAGCCAACATACACTTATTTTTCTCAGCATCCACTGTCTATGCTTGCCCAATTTATATGTATTCCTTATCTTCTCTTACTGCCATCAATCTAGCTCCACTTTTGCCTATCCAGAAGACTCCATAAATGTCAGAGGATTAGGTCCTTTGAGGACAAGAGATTATTTGTTTCAGTATCTCCAGTTTCTACACAGGGTCTCATGTATAGTAGACACTTGATGACAAATTAATAAAACGTGTAGCCTGATTCCATTCTATAATGATATTGGTCATTGATCTTTGCTAAAGTAAAGAAATTCATAATAGAGCCTGTATGTAAGGCTATTGTATTATAGACCATTATAACCATAGAATATTAGAACTGGAACAGGCTCATTGTAATACATTTTTTTGCCTTTTCCCATGTTTTATAGGTTTTTCCTACTTTCTTGGGTAAACAGTTTTTTTACTTCCTCTGTAATTGGTTACACGTTGCCATGCATGTCACAGGCCTTGTATGTTTTCTAGGAGTTGTCTTCTTTTTCTGTTTCTATCCAATCCAGTGATCTGTAGTGATTTTATGCATAACTTTCTTTTCTGTTGTGGCTGTTTTCTTATCAAAATCTTACCAGCTAGGTTTTGGGGATGGGGATGGGATATTGACTGGCAGAATTGAAGCTGGAAGTAATTTGGAAAAATCATGTCCGAATACTTCTATGCTGAATAAAAAAGTATGCCAGAATAGTAATACTTGTTGAGTTTTTCTGCCACCTTTAGGAAGATACTTCATTATTTCTTTTGATAACACCTAAGAAATGATGCATAGCATAAGGATTATTAAAGCTATTTTGTTTAACAAAACAAAATAAAAGTTTGAATAATTTAATTTTTAGGCACCAGCTGTGGATGTTGTTGCTATTGGTCTTATGTCAGGTCAAGTTATCATTCACAACATTAAATTTAATGAAACATTAATGAAGTTTCGTCAAGACTGGGGACCCATTACTTCAATTTCATTTCGCACAGGTAACTTGTAACATACTTATTGATAAGAGTTAAGGAAACTTAAAATTCATTACTTTAAAAGTCAGAATTTTTTTTTTTGTCTTCTGGTAGCTTAATCTAATAGAAGTGAATGAATACTGGAGTAAAAGGAGGCAAAGAAATTTGAATAAATCATTGGTATATAGTTTTTTTCTAACTTTATGGAATAAAAGGGAAGAGAGAAGAATTCTTGTTTATTTTGGGAGGATCTATAAGTATTTTTCTTAATGTATTTTATTTTCATAACAGATGGTCATCCTGTAATGGCAGCTGGAAGCCCATGTGGCCATATTGGACTCTGGGATCTAGAAGACAAAAAGTTAATCAATCAAATGAGAAATGCACACTCTACAGCAATTGCCGGACTGACATTTCTCCATAGAGAGCCACTTCTTGTCACAAATGGCGGTGACAATGCTCTCAGGGTATTATGATGATTGTTATCATCTTCCTGGGTCATATAACTGACCCTTTGGGTTATTACAAGCTTCTTTAATGTATCAGCTTTCAACCTAGAAGATAAGAGGAATATGGAAGGAGGTGTTGGTATAGATGAAAGAAAAAGCACAGTAGGTGACATGATTGCAGTGAAGCAGGAAAGAATTACAGTTTATTTCTCCCAGAATACCCACCCTCCCCCTTGTAGTTCCAGGGTCAGTGGCTTAGCAAGTGCTACACAATGCCAGTTGATATATGTAGGGGGTGATTTGACTACTTGCAGGTAAGAACTTTACATTTTTATTTCTTGGCAGATATGGATATTTGATGGTCCTACAGGTGAAGGCCGACTTTTGAGATTCAGAATGGGTCATAGTGCTCCTCTTACCAGTATCAGATACTACGGACAGAATGGACAACAGATTCTAAGTGCAAGTGAGCTTCTGCTTCATCCTGTTAGTTTATTTCAGCAAGTATTGAGATGTGGGTGCCCAGTATTAGGTTTGATATTTACACATATTTAGATTTGCATATCTCTTTGAGTGACTTAAAGTTATTGTCTGTACTTAATGTGTCCTTCTATTTACTAGTCCTCAGAGACAGAATGGTCAGATTCTAAAAATTCTGTTAGTCTGCTGAAAATTATTAGTATCTTGTTTTCATTTTATCCTTTATTCTCACTAAATGCCATTCTATAAAAAATTGAGTATTTTAGGCAAGGCATGGTGGCTCACGCCTGTAATCCCAGCACTTTGGGAGGCCGAGGCGGGCGGATCACCTGAGTTCGGGAGTTCAAGACCAGCCTGACCAACACTGAGAAACCCTGTCTCTACTAAAAATACAAAATATTAGCCAGGCGTGGTGGCGTATGCCTGTAATCCCAGATACCAGGGAGGCTGAGGCAGGAGAATTGCCTGAACCCAGTAGGCAGAGGTTGCAGTAAGCCAACATTGTACCATTACACTCCAGCCTGGGCAACAAGAGCAAAACTCCGTCTCAAGAAAAAAAAAAAAAGTTGAGTGTTTTAATGCAGTTGCAATCTGGCTTTCCCTTTAAAGTGTCCCAAACTGTAACTTCAAGTTTTTCAAATTGAATGTCATAAAATTTGTGATTCATGTAGTCCATTGTTTTGATGAAGCTTGATTAGAGATTTTCTGTGTATGTCAACAGGTCAAGATGGAACTCTTCAGTCATTTTCCACAGTACATGAAAAATTCAATAAGAGTTTGGGACATGGTAGGTCCTTTGCAAGACTGAAAATAAGCTGGTCACAAAAGAAACATTTCAACATTCTATGAGACAGCTGGAGAAAATTTCATCAATACCTTTTCTCTTTTCTTGGATGAAATAGATAAACATAACATAATTTCTTGGATGAAATAGATAAATGTAAACCATAAGAAGTGGTTGAAGTTCTGCTATGAAGTTATTGGAAAAAGTTAGACATCTTGGGTGGTAAAAACATACTGCTGCCACCCAAAAGATGTTGATGGCCTCACTTGAGCTATCCGTAGAGTGCACAGTTTTTAAAATGGAAGTTAGCTTAGAGAAAGCATCAAAGTAAGCAGTGTCCAATTTTTTTGCTTTAAAGCATTTTATTCTCCTTCCCTTTCCATGGTTTCCAGCCTTTGAAAGATTTTGTTTATTAAACAAGAAAATCTTTTTCAGTTTTATTACTAATTTTTTAAGTGACTGTCTTTACTATTTATGCATGTATATACTTTCAGATGAAATTTAAGATTATTTTTTAATCAATGTCTAAAGTAATTTCTCTTAGAATTAAAAAATAACAGTGGTAATAACATCTTTGTTTTGTTTCTGACTTAAATGGGAATATCTTGAACTTTATAGTTATATGACAGTGATAGCTTTTCTTTTACATACATGCTTTTTTATTAAGAAGGATTCATAGCTTTCTATGTCCCCCTCTCCTCCAACCCCAGGATTAATAAATAAAAAGAGAGTCAAACGTAAAGGACTTCAGAATACCATTTCAGTGAGACTTCCACCCATCACAAAGTTTGCAGCAGGTAAGTAACTTTCATACTGTGTTTTGAGACGTTCTCCTCTGTCATTGTTTCCTACTGTGTGCTATTTTATTTTCTCTGTTGTAATAAATGCTTTTACAGATATAAGCATTCAGAAAGTAACTCCAGTACATGCTAATCTTGTGTGAAGACTAAAAGGAGTTCTTTTAAATGTGAACTTATTATCTATTAACCTCAGGCTTTGCTCTTCATAATAGCTATTACTAATATTTGATTTTATAGCGTTTCTTTTTATGCTGTCATATGCCTAGTATAATGAAAGTCACTAATGTGAAAAGAACTGGAACAGCAAAGTATGAGAACATAAAGTTATAACTAATTAAGATCTAAGAATACTGAGGTCTTAGTATGCTATGTCATTTGACCAGTGCTGCTTTCAAAGAAGTGATTTTAAGAAAAATGTAGATAATGGGTTTGTTGCCTGAAATCTATCATGGGAAATTACTGTGTAGGCACTATTTCTATTTGAAGGTTGTTATTAAGAGCACCTTTCTGACTTTTCTTAGAACTTGAGTGATGTTTCTAAAAACACATCTAAATCACATTACTCACCTGCTTAAAATTTTTTAGTGGCTTCTTACACCTTTAGAGTGGAATCTCATCTCTTTAACGTGACTTTCAAGACCTTTGGTAGTGTGGTCCTGATTGCCTTCCCCGACTCCCATTCCGCCCAAAAGATACTACACTAACTTGCTGTACTCAGTTTTGTTCATTTTTTTTCTTGTGCGTGTTATCCCCCAACCCCAGGTAATTTCTACTTGTTCTACCACTCCATCCAGAGAGACATTTATTTTCCCCAAATCTCCTGAGTGGTTTTAGAAGACACTATCATATTTTACTGTGATTTCTTCTAATTCAAATCTCTTTGTTAGTATATTGTATACTAAAAACACATAAATACACATATTTTTAATTTGTCAATTAAAAAATAATAACCTCTTGTTAGATTGGAAACATTAGTATCAGGTATTACCTGTTTGGTTTACCATTGTATCCCTAGTGTCTGATGATAACCTGAAATATTAGATGCTTAATAAGTAATAGATGAATAACAGAATGAAAAGTAATTTGATTTATGATTTTTATTACGTTTTAGAGGAAGCTCGTGAGAGTGACTGGGATGGTATCATTGCTTGCCATCAAGGTAAGCTATCTTGCTCAACCTGGAATTATCAGAAATCTACAATAGGTGCTTACTTTCTCAAGCCAAAAGAATTGAAGAAAGATGACATAACTGCAACAGTAAGTGAGCTTGTTTATAAGGATATTTTCACTTTAAAACTTTCCTATGGAAATCTTGTTGTACGAAGGTTTCTCCTCATAATATTGAAAAACATAGTTTAACATTTTGAAGTCATTCCTGAATAGTTTTAAGCTTTCCAAGTTATAGACATTTATTTGAAATTGAATGTGAAGTATTATCTCATTGTGATTCTTTTCATGTGATTATAGACCATTTGTATGTCTTTGTTGAGAAATATTTTTTCAGATCCTTTCCCCATTTTTAAATGGGATTTTTAAAAAAATAATTAACTTGTAATATCTCTTTGTATATTCTCAATACAAGTCCCTTATCAGATATTTGAATTACAAATGTTTTCTTCCATTCTGTAGGCTATCATTTCATTTTCTTTTTGGTATCATTTTCAACTAAAAGTTTTGAATTTTGATGAAATTCAGTTTATTCTTATATTGCTTATGCTTTTTGAAAAAGCATTATGTAGCTGAAGGACACAAAGATTTGCTCCTGTGACTGATAAGAGCTTCTTACTTTTAGCTCTTATATTTGAGTTTATTCTCTCTGAATTGATTTTTGTGTATGGTATGATATAGGGATCCAAACTGATTTTTTTGCATGGGGATATCCAGTTGTCTCAGCATCATTTGTTCACAAGACCATTCTTTCTTGTTACCTCTGCTGAAATATAGAAAAAAATACATTGATAAACTATTGATATTTTAAGTAGTAAAATGGGTTTATAAAGAACTTGCTTATAAACCAAATGTTCTCCCTGTAGTATCTTATATATTCTCTTCCTAAAATGTCATATTTAAAATATTTTGGGCTTTTGCTTAGGCATTCTAACTAATGGTATGTTTATGGTTTGATGACAGCTGTGGAAGCAAATAAAAAAAGGCAAGACAAAAAGAAATTAGGCAGTGGAATGTTTTGACTTTAGCCTTGTTAATAAAATAAAAATTGAAGGCTAGTCCCATATGTAGTTCTCCTGACTTTGTACATTTAAATTGAGTTAACCTTAGTTATGTTTTGTTTTCTTAGATTATAATTCTTGACACTTTTAAAAGAATGGAGATAGAATCTAACATATATTCTTATACACCCAAATATAATTACTTTATGTTTAAAAAAACTAATGAAGCAATTTATCGTGCTTTTTTTAAATAAAAAGGAACAAGTAGTAGATAAAAAAATACTCTGGAAAGCATAAAGTGCAATAAAAATGTTATTTTCTTTGTCATTTGTGGGTTTGTTTTTTTTTCTTAAAGGCAGTGGATATAACTTCTTGTGGAAACTTTGCTGTAATTGGCCTCTCATCAGGAACTGTAGATGTATATAACATGCAGTCTGGTATACATCGAGGAAGTTTTGGCAAGGATCAAGGTACAAATTTTTTCCCTTTTTTAAATTAATATAGATAAATACAAGACTAGTAAATGATAGCTTACATTTATAATCTTTAAGTGCTGGGCATTTTGCTAAAGTTTAAGATGGGTTATCATCAACCCTAAATGGCAGATACTGCAGTTGTATCATAAGGACCATGTTGAAAGAGAAAAGTCATGGGTACCTAAGAGTTATGTGGATATTATACAGATTAAAATTTTTTTCTCTTCTGCTTTAAGCAGAAAATTTTAACAAAATTTTCAAACCTATGTAGTATCAACCTGATTTCTGTTTTTTTACTCGGTGTTAATAATTAAGATTCTTCTCCTTACCCCCCTAAAATTCAGATTAATTTCAAAAATTTTCAAGGATATTTAAGTGGCAGCTTATGTATTTGAATGAAGGAATCACTATGTGTATTGTTCAGAGAGACACTGCTAATTCTGATTTCTTTTTTCTTTTGACATGTACCTTACAGCTCACAAGGGATCTATTAGAGGTGTTTCAGTGGATGGATTAAACCAGTTGACAATTACAACTGGCAGTGAAGGATTACTCAAATTCTGGAACTTTAAAAGCAAAAGTTTAATCCATTCTGTGAGCCTCAGTTCATCTCCAAATTTCATGTTGCTACATAGGGACAGGTAAACTTTTAATGATAATGGATTTTCTCTTTGATTCTTTTGGTAAAAGTTTTAAAGTCACAATTTACCAAGTGGGAAAAATCAGAGTATTTAATAAAGAACAGCATTTGGCTTAATTTCCCCCAAGTGTATTTGATTTAACACAGCTCAAGTGAATATAAGACTTTAGTTCAAGGGTTTTTTTTGTGTACTAAAACTGGTGCATTTATCTTGCTAGTGGCATTCTGGGACTCGCCTTGGATGACTTCTCCATTAGTGTTCTGGACATAGAAACTAGGAAGATTGTCAGAGAGTTTTCTGGACACCAAGGCCAAATAAATGACATGGTAAAACAAATTCTAGCTGATAAAACAAAACTCGACTTATTTCTACTTCTGTTTGGGTGTGTTATCCTTTAATAGCCTTCGATTCATTATTATGAGGTGGTTATCAATTTTAATTTGCAGGCCATTTTTCAAAGATTTTTAAAGAAAGTTTTAAATTAAAAGTTTAATACTTTTCAGGGAGTTGATGCCATCAAATTGAAGTGTAAGTTTTAGAGCTCATCTTTTTTTTCATTAAACAAGGCCAGAGTATACTATAGATTTGAATGATCAATTGGTTTATGTCATTTTAACTTAATATTAAAATAGGCTGGAGAACTTATTTCTGTTTTACTATGTATGTAATGAATTAATAGTAGAAGACCATTTGCTTGGAATATTTGGTATCTGGTTTATTTTAGTTTAGTGCTGTTTCTGGAGTTTATGTATGTTAATTCTGAAAGGGTTTAATTAATAAAAATGTGTTTAAGTTTACTATTATGTTCCTATAGTGGGATATATGATACGGTAAGAAGTAAAGTAGTTTAAAAAGCATATTTTATTAAAAAGAACTTTTAAAATAAATTTGTCATTTGAGGACCATATTAAGTCTACGTTATTATTTTTCATCGATTGCAGATACCTTGATTTTCTTGAAAATAGAAAAAGTAAAATAGAAATAAAACCCTAATGCTTAGTGACAAACCCAACAGCTACATTTACTAGTTTTCACACCAAAAATCAGAATTTACTCCTTTCTTTAAAAATTGAAGGAAGAAAACCTGGTCAGGACATTGTATTCTGCAGATTTGAGGTTGGCAGAATTACACATCAACAGAATTTGTTTTGACAGCATCTGTAGAAATGAGGGTGGGAGTGGGTTGTGCTGAAATGGCAATTTTGAAAACATCTGTGTCAACTTGCTCTTCCTTTTTCTTTCTTTTTCAAACCTTACTTTCAACTTGTATATCTAGAGCTTCCCTATTCAGTAGTAAGTTACTCCTTTTAGTTAAATCTGTGAGCATTTATAACATGACTTTACCTTTCAGAGTCATTCTTTCCCATGCTTTGCTATCTGTACCACCCTTCTGTAAGTTGATCTATTTGTAACTTGAGATTTGAGTTTCCATTATATTACTGCAGCCTGAAGAACAAATTAACATTTACATATCACCCACTAATTTAAACTGCTGGATGAACAATATACTACAACTACAAACCTTCAAGTTTTTCTTTTTGGGTCATTTTTCACATGTGATCTAATTTGTGCCTGACGACCCTTAGGTACTACAGGCAAAGAGATCTATTATTTATCCATTTTTATAGCTAGAAAAGATAATGGGTGGCATAAGTAGTTTATTTAAATTTATTTTGAAAAAAATTGATTATTATGACTTATGTTTAGAAATAAAGCATTATTAAAAGAGAAAAGAAGATGTTTAACATAAGCTTCAAGAAAAATAGGCTCTTAATCACACACATAAACATATTGTCTATAAATAAATGGAAAATTATGGTTGGAAAATTAATGCAGTACACTTTATTTTTTTAACTTTTAGTAATTCATTTAAAAGGCTAATCTTTATCCAAATTCCATATCAGTGGTGTTTAGGAAGGGGTATTTTCTTTTATATGAAATAAGACAGCCTGTATGTTACTCAGTCAAATTAATTTTTTTATTAAGCCTGCATTATCTTTTCATTTATTGCATTCTTTAAGGTGTTAACTTTATATACATACATGCATACATACAAATATATCCATATATATTTCATATATATATATATATATATTTTTTTTTAAATTTAAAGGCTTTTAGTCCTGATGGTCGTTGGTTAATAAGTGCTGCAATGGATTGCTCTGTTAGGACTTGGGACCTTCCTTCTGGGTGGTAAGTTTATATTTCTAAATCCCTAACCTCTGTAAGAAGATTTCTAAGTTATTTTCTTCACATGTGACTTTTACCAGTAGTTAATGGATTATATGCTTTTCCAATGTGACTATATTTGGAGATTTTTCTGACATGACTATATTATGTCTTTGGAGTGTTTTTGATGATAACCGAAGAGCAGGTAGTAGTGTCATGAAAGATAATAGAAAAGTGAAATCTCTCTTAGGTTTTCTAATCCTGCAAAATTCAGATACAGAAGCAAGTTGCCTAAACCTTAGGAAAGCTCATTTGGCCTTTTTGCTAAAGCTCACACTTAAGGATGACAAACTTTTGAGTTTTTTTTAGTTCATGCTGAATTTAGTTAGAAAGTCAAAACTGCCAACTTTTCCTTTTTGTATATTATATCTCTTGTGGTACTCTGACATAATTCTTAAAAGAAGGCATTTTAGATAGTCTTAGTGCATTTTCTGTTGCTTGGAATATTGAAACTGTTATTTCTAAGGAAAAGGAGTTTATTTCTTACAGTTTGGGAGATTGAGAAGCCCCAGGTCAAGAGGCCATAGCTGGTAAGAGCCTTCTTGCTGGTGGAGACTCTGAATAATCCCAAGGTGATATGGGGTATCACATTAGTAAGGGTGATACCCCATACCACCTTGGGACTGTCACTTGGCGTGATAATGTAATGGCTCAAGTCTGTCTTCCTTTTCTTACAAAGCCACCAGTTTCCCTTTCATGATAATCCATTAATCTATGAATGGGTTAATCCATTAATGAGGACAGAGTCCTCATGATCCAGTCACCTCTTGAAGGGTCTCCCCCTCAATACCATCACATTGTGGATTAAGTTTAAACATGAGTTTTAGAGGGGACATTCAAACTATATCTTAAAGGTAGTAAAAATGTGTGTCTTCAGATTTTGGTAAAACCTAACAGATGTTCAGAAATCTATTTCATGGGTTGAAATTTGCACTAATCCAGCACTTTAAAGAGAAAACAACCAAATCTGTAAATGGTATAAACAGAGGAGACATACAGAATGTGTGTGGGCTTTGTCGTTAAAAATTATGTAGGTGTGGATACCATTTAAAATCATATCATTTAACATAGGATTGCTTAGATGAGTATGAAGAAAGGAAGAACTATGGGAATAGCAAAACATCTAATTTAACAGTAACATAAAAAAAGATAGGTGAGAAAAATGAGAAGGAAGGTGGTACTTTTTAATCTGAAATCTTCCTAAATTAAGCTCTGTTCACTTCCTCTTCCTACTCAGGAATTGGATAAGCTCATACATGAAAACAGTTTGACCTTTAGGAAGGAAAAACCCTGATGTCCTCAGTTCCCTTCAAGTTTGAAACAAGCCTGAGGCACACCTACCTATCTTGAGTATACAATGGATTTGTAGTAAGCACAGCTAAGGATTGTTGCTAGTGGGTCCCGCTCTAATAACTAGGGATCTTTGTCCACAGGTGTGTTTCTTTTACTTAAAATAAAGCAAAATATAATTTATTTACTGTATCTTCCTTTGGTTTTAGAAGGTTCACCTAAAGTTGGTATTTCTTTAATTAAACATTTTGTTAAAGACACTATTAGAAATATTAGTGGTCTGTTACTTCTTGGGCTTTTGCTATTTTCTAAAAGTTAATGTTATCTAATTTGAGTTGCTTTAAAGTAAGAAAGTTATATAAATAGTAGAGTTGGCATAGTGCCTTTTTCATTTTCCTTTTTAATAGTTTTAGTTTATATTAGTGGGAGAGAGAGATTATTCAGTAGTAATAAATTGGCAATTTTTTTTAAGTGGTTAATTCATCTTTGGCATGGAAAAATTAGGATCTGAAAGTAGCATTCAAAGCCACCAACCTTTGACTCAGCATTAGCCTTTTGCTGAATTTCTTATATCAGTAAAAAGTTGAATAGATTAAAATCTGATAAATTTTCAACTCTAGTATCTTATTTTTAGGTGAGCATAGGCAATTTTAAGTGAATAAAGAGCCATGAAGCTGGGCGTAGCACAAGAGTAAGAAGTGACCACATCGAATTGTTAAAAGAAAATATAATAAAATGGACATTGATTGGAAAAAGTATATTTTTATTTTAAAAAATAGTTTTTGGTTAAAATTTGAAGTGGACCAAATGAGAGAGCTTGAATAACTATCAAACAACTGCTGCTGCTGAATTGCAACTAAGCTAACATTTACGATGTGCTGCTAGGCACTGTAAATGTTTTTATTTTTCATATCCTAAGAGGTTGTAGGTACTCTTACTGTTATTAGTCCCATTTCAAAAATGATGAAGTGGAGGCTTTTAGAAATATTAAGTGATTTGCCCAAGGCAACTTAGTTTGTAAATGGCAGAGCACAAAATAAGCACAGGAGAAAGAACAGTTATGTTATCACCTTTGCTCAGACTGTGTCTTGTTTTAAGAATGAACTGATTTTCTTGATGTAGAAGATAATAAAGTTAAGATTGGGTTTTTTAAATTCCCTTCTTTTTTAAAAAACATAATTCAACCTATGGAGATTCCTAGTTCTTCTTTCAGTTAAATAATTTGAATAATGAAAACACATTACATAGCCTGGAAAGTGAAGCTACCTGTGAGTAAACCCTTGAGTGTATTAACATACAGGGATATCCATCTGGAATTGTGCTTATTTTAAACAAATTGCATGGGTATTAAACTTTCCTATGAAGTTTTTTTTAAGTGCTGAAACATTTTTTATGTTTGTAAAATTCTCAGACAAACAGAGTTGAAATTTTTTCTCTCTGAAATTATTATTCCTCTACCACTACCACCACCTTTTATGTCTGGTTGTTTTGATCTAACAGAAGTTCAGATTGAATTCTTTTTTTTTTTCCGAGACAAAGTCTTGCTCTGTCGCCCAGGCTGGAGTGCAGTGGTGCGATTTCGGCTCACTGCAACCTCCGTCTCCTGGGTTCAAGGGATTCTTCTGCCTCAGGCTCCTGAGCAGCTGGGACCACAGGCGCACGCCACCATCCCCAGCTAATTTTTTTTGTATGTTTAATGGAGATGGGGGTTTCACCATGTTGGCCAAGCTGGTCTTGAATTCCTGACCTCAAATGATCTGCCCACCTCATTCCCCCAAAGTGCTGGGATTACAGGCATGAGCCACCACTCCCAGTCCAGATTGAGTTCTTTGAGGGGTGAGAAATATATAAAATTAAATAGTCTTCATAGAATTCTTCATTTGTTCTGTCTTACCCCACCCCTACTTCCTGAGGAGCATTACATGAGAAGAATTGGAATAGAACATTGTTTTGAATTTCTCACCGAGGCAAAAACATCCCTTTGTTCTACTCCTTAAAGATTTCTGTGGAAGATGATTTTAGCACTTTGGAAATAGAACATATGGAAACAATCTCCATTTGGTCAGAATAATCATCAGAAACAACCTACTGAATGTATATGCAGGGCTCTGATCTTGTAAATCTGAACCCTTAGAATAGGAATCGTATTAATATTCCTTCAAAAAAAATTATAAGGTACCTGGGACTGAACTTATTTTTTTAAGATTAGCATGAAACTGTATGGTAGTTTTAGGTCTGGGATGAGCCTGTGCGTTTATGTTTTATGAACTGATGTGACAGTGTAGAATATGCTGTGTATGTGGAAACCACCTTCCTCAATTTGGTGGTTTTATATATGGAAGTCCCATCTACCCACACACCACAGCTGTGGAAATGAAGTTACACAATGAAGTTGACAAGATAATTATAGTTTAAGTAAAATAAGTTTGCTCAAGCAGTAAGTTTTCTTCTTAACAGATAGTTCCTAAACATGTTAGGAAGTTTTACCCTTCACATACGTAAACGTTTGATGAGTAATATTTAGACAAAGGAGATAGCTTAAGATTTGAAATTGCCGTGTTGTAGGTTTAATCTTCATCTGTATGTGTTAGGATAATATCTTCATCTCTGGATTGTTTGGATTAAATGTCTTAACATAAATAATTTAACAGTCTATGGCATAGAATAAGTGTTTAGCAAGTGCTTTCCCCAAATCCTTTGATTCCCAACAAAAGCCATTCTTGTGCGCTTCCAAAGCAGACTTGAACAGAAATCAGACAAGTTATTGCTCCCTTTCCCATAAAGGACAATTAAACAGCAGTCATTTTCCTAAACACAGTTTGATGGGTGTGTATTTGTTTTCAGTGCTTTTAATTGTTGTCTTTGCTTGCAGTCATTGTTTAAGGTTTACATTTTTATTGGCTCTTTCAGCAAATTGAGAGAGGCATTTTACCATGGGTAAGCAACTTAATGCCTCCCACTGGACAGTCTTCATTTACATTTGAGCTGCTCACAGAGTGTGCTGTGAATCACTGATGTAGGCATACCCTGGGTGTGTGTAAGCTATTGCCCTATTTTGTGCTTCAGTTTCAGTAGTGGCTTTACTAGAATGTATATTAGCTAACAATATAAATTGGGTAGAACTGCTTCAGTGAAAATACTGACCCAATTGCTTTCTACCTTGAGTGAATTTAAAATCTTGCTGGACCTCTGTTTTCTGGACTGTATGGTAAGGACGATCTGCCTTGTAGCGTTTGTAAAGATTAGATTAGTTAGCACACTCAAGTGCTGAGGATACTTCCTCACACAGAGCACTAAAAAAGTGTTATTCTTGAAGTAATTTGTATTATTAATGTACATCCTGAACTTGAGTCATTTGTGTGTACCTTCCTATGGATAATATATTGACTTCAGAATAGCTGTCATTAAAAACCAGTACACTCTTAAAGCTACTCTCACTTTTAGGCAGCCTAAGGAGTCTTTCCAGCAGGATTCAGATGAGTGTAGGCCTTGCTCTTTGTTTCTTAAATATACCTCTTTTCGCTTTTTGCTATCACCATCCTAGTTATCTTTGTTGCTTGTTACATGATTACTACATATTCTCACCATTCTCTCTGTTCAAATATATTCTACATTCTGATGGCAAATTTTCTGTGAAAGCCAAGATTATGCCACAATCTCCTCTTAAGTGGTTAATGACTTTCCATCAATTATAAGATTAAAACAAACTCATGTGTTTGGTATATAAAACATTGTATGCAGCCTTATTCTTATGCTTATGCTTAATGGTCCTGCAAAACTGCACTCCTCACTATACACAATTTATTTTCCTTTGCTTTATCTGCCACATTTCTCTAGGCCAGGAAATGCTTTCTCTACTAGACATCAATATCCATTGAATTCCTGTCCATTTGTAAAGCTCCCCTCAAACACATGTGTTCTCTGTGAAGCCCATTCTGAGTCCTCTACCTGGTTTGTGGTTACTCTCCCTTTCACCCCAACTTGTAAACCCCTTCAGGATTTTAAAGCTATGGGACTAGTTTCCATAAATTGCTTTATGGTTCTAGAGACTGAGTTTCCATGTGTTTCATGTGTAGCATGATTTCTTATTTGAAAAACAGGTGCAGTTGCTCAAAAGGTTTTTTTTTTAATTACCATTCTTATTTACATCCATTTTGTTATATTTCTCCTTTTGCCTAAGCTTTTCATTAGTTTCACTGAAGTAACAAAAAATACAGAATACTAATAATTAGATTTATTTTACATGTTATGTCTTTCGAATTGTCCCCAAGTCAATCTACCAAAGTTTAGTATTCCAGAAAAACAGATTTCCTCCTCTTTTCTCCCTGTTGTTGAAACTGCTTCTCCAGTTAGTTGGTCTAGTAAATGTTGTTTCTTTCTCATTAAGTGGGATTATTTTCACATAGTAACTTAGTTAACAAAGCTGTTTATTAGTGGAGACTTTCTGATTGATACTGGTGATTAAAAAAACAACACCACACATTTTCTGTGCGTCTCTTATCCCTTGTCCTTTTAGCAAAAATATTTTTGTGAATTGTTTTTGGTAGAGTTCAGATAATTTTAATGTGTCAATTATTTCTGTAGCCTTATAGACTGCTTTTTGTTGGACTCGGCTCCTCTCAATGTTTCTATGTCTCCTACTGGAGACTTTCTGGCAACTTCCCATGTGGACCACCTTGGAATTTATCTATGGTAAGTTCTTTCATACAGTTCTGTTTTGGAATAAAGAAGATTGTATTATCAGAAAGTTATAGTTGCTAAAGGGGTCATTAAATGGAAATGTCACAAGTTAACATAAATACTTAATTCACTGTAAGTCTGTGATTGATTCAACATCTGCTTGATAATGTAGACTGCTTTGCTTAAGTATATATTCTAAACCAAATGATTGATTTTTATCTGTTATCATATTTGGCTTTTATTTGCAGAAAGAATAAGTAAGTTTTAAAAGTTTAGCAAAAGGGAGTCCTCAGCCAGGCCATGATTTTCCTGCCAGCGTCCCACAACTACTTTATGACCTTGGCCAGTCACTTCTGAACTTCAGCCTACTTTGTCTTTAAAAAAAGGCACAAGTATAAGCAGAATACTTTCTGAGATTTATTCTAGTTGCATGACTTTTCATAACCATGTAAAGATACTTATATGATCTTCAAATTTTCTTATGAACTTGTAAGGGATTATGATTGCTCATAATAAATAGAACATCACCTGGGTTTAGAAAAAATTTTGTCTCTTTCCTAACTTTATACATCTAATTCTTTTAACTATTATTATTGGGTAAAAGAAAAAATTGATTATTAAAAAAATTTAATTATAAAATGCTATAATTATATTTGAAGATACAAAGCAGTTTTAATATATAATAGAAATAGACCTTATTCACCTTAATTTGTAAAATGGAGTATCTCCTAGAATCCGTGAGGCTACAACAATTTAGAAAAGAATAGTAGCTATGAGACCTCACAGCAGGAGTATGGCCCTTTCTCTATAAAGTACTGCTATTAATAACTCAAAACCTTAGATTCTCAATTTTTATTTTCTATTCCAGCTTCATAAGGTATGGGAAAAAAACATGTCCCCTACTTTGGGACAGGTATCTACGTCTTCATTAGTCATCCATGGCCAGGGTGCAGACTGAGTAGCAGAAATGTGGCTACTTAGAGGGATATTCTAGAGAAGGGGAATCTGTGATTTTTCAGCAATGGCAAGAATATGCTCAACATAGTCACGCTTTGACTTACTCTCTGAGTTCATTTTTACTTCTGTTATAATATCCTTAAATAAAGGTTGATATATGTCAAAACAATATATGAAAGTTATTTTGCCTTATAAAAGTATTATCTGCTACTGGTCTGTCTTTAATTCTACGTCAGGAAAGAGACTCAATAATTTACCCAGCTTTATTATTTATAATGGCATCTATGACAAATCAAGGCATTTTTAAATTGATACAGTCTATCTTTGAGGTCTTTTTTTAACTAATAGAAGTCTGTAGTCGAATTCAAGATTGTAGAGTGTTTCTCTGAAGAAACTTTTTATAATTTTTAAAATACTACTTATGTTTTGTTTTCTTAGGTCCAATATTTCCCTGTATTCAGTTGTTTCATTACGGCCACTTCCTACAGATTATGTCCCTTCAGTAGTAATGCTTCCTGGTACTTGTCAAACCCAAGGTAATCACAAAATTGCAAAGTAATTTTTGAGGTGTAATTTTATAAACCGAATATAGGAGATACTGCTACCAAAGGCAAAGTTTAGCACATTCAACCAAAGTATTTTTTAACTGATGTAAAAAAGACTTTGAATGACTATGAATTTATGCAGAAATATAATTGATGTGGCATTGATAATATATCAAATAGTATACCAGTAAAGAAGGTGTTTTGGGGCTAGTGATGGGAGTTGTAGTTAATATGAGAAAATAAGGAAAAGACAGGGATAAGGAAATGAAATAAATGAACAGTTTACAAGGCTGCATTGAGTGAACATGTTATGAAACACAGGTGAATTTGAAATGAATTAAGTTGGTTTTATATGGTAAAAATCTCATTTTGGGTTAATTTGTTTTACCTGAACATTTTTTTAAAGATGTAGAAGTATCAGAAGAAACAGTAGAACCAAGTGATGAAATGATAGAGTATGATTCACCAGAACAGTTGGATGAGCAATTGGTGACTCTTTCACTTCTTCCTGAATCACGATGGAAAAACCTTCTTAATCTTGATGTTATTAAGGTAATACTATAGTAACCTTAATTAATGCACTTAATAGATCCTAAGCATGCATCCAGAAGCATTTTTATGTTTTTAAGCAGAGAGAACTTCCCCTACTTTGAGGACGTTAGGAGGAGCAGTTAATGTATAAGGTAACAGTGACAATTCCATTTAATCAAGTATTATTTAATACGGTGTGATTATCACAAGATACTCATATTTATGTCAACTTTGAGAACACTCAGCAGACATTTGGATGTGGCAAAAGTTCAGCCTATACAGAGCTATTGGAAACTAATCCTTTAAAATCCAGCCTAAGAAATCACTTTTATGTAAGTTTCGAAAACAAGCGGGAACAAAAAATGGCTATTATAATGTATTTCTACTGATAGGCATTTGAGGATCAGAGAAATTTCACTAGCTTTACATTTTATTAAGTTAACCCTTTATCTCACACCATGCCCTGTCTTACACCATACTCTGTCAACTACTGAAAGATTTTTAGAACTTGCTGTATCAGGGCCAGATACATTAAGTGAACATGAACTAGGTACTAAATAATGTACCTGGAGAGTGTGGTGGTGAAGAAAAATCCTAGCCTCTGTGTCTTTGAGGAATTTATCATTATGCATGAAAAATGGACAACTATGGTATAGATTTAAAAAATGTTTTATGACCTCCACTAGTGAGTAACAAAAACTACCAAAAGGAATACAATAGAGTGAAAAATTTCAGGTTACCTTTTGATCATGAATGCAAGTATTGTTTGGTGAAACTTGAGTTGGTTAGACATACACATACACTAGATCCGCTAGGTGACTTAAGTCACAGTATAGGCTCTGGTAAAAAGTTTTAGGAACACTGACATAATTAATAAGTAGATTACTGTGAGGGGAGCGATCAGAATAATGCTCAATTAATTGAGCTGAGTTTTTGGGCTACTGTGGTGCTCACTAAGATACAGTTTGTACTACATAAAATCTGATATCAAAACATGAGTGGATCATCTTTATGAGAGGAATATGCTAAAACCTCTAATATTTTTATTTTCTATTAAATAAGAATGTAGCAAGATAATGGTTTATATTTGTCCTGTGGATAACTTCTATTTTTGCTTTTTTTGGTGAGATTAGGTAATTTTCAGGGCACTATGGAGTTCCTCCAAAGCCTTATGGTTTTAACAAATCAGTGACTGTCCCCTTTCTAACTCAAGAATGGTGAGTTAGAATGGTAACTGTGACTCATTACAGTCTCCGTCATCCTAAAGGGCTCTACACTACAGTTGGCAGTGTTTTGTCCTGTGTTCATGTAATCATTTTCTTTTATGCCATGGCTCCACTTTGGAATAGAAAGTCTGCCTAAGGCTGCAGAGCTCCTAAAGAATAGAAGAAGAATGTGAGGTGAAATTGTGAGACTTCTTTATCAGGCACTTTACCATAGAAAGGCTCTTTCATCAAATATTCCCGACAGGCAGGGTGCTGTGTTACATGCCTATTATGCCACCACTTTGGGAGGCCGAAGCAGGTGGATCATTTGAGGTCAGGAGTTTGAGACCAGCCTGGCCAACATGGTGAAACCTTGTCTCTACTAAAAATACAAAAATTTGCTAGGCATGTTGGTACACACCTGTAATGCCAGCTGCTCAGGAGGCTGAGACAGGAGAATTGCTTGAACCCTGGAGGCGGAGGTTGCAGTGAGCTCACTGCACTCCACCCTGGGCAGTGGAGTGGAACTCCGTCTCCAAAGGAAAATGTTCCTGAGATACTGATAGGTAGCAGTGTACTTACCAAAACAAAATTCTTTCAGTGGAAATTGCAATGGAGTTTTTCCTTATAATTTTACTAGCATTTGAAATATTTACAAACCAGCAATCATGTTTTCTTGCATTTTAAAAGCACAGAGTACTAAGGAAAAAGTAAAATTCCAATGAAATAGAAGAATTAGAGCTGTACTTTGCAAGAAGATTATCAAATTATTTATAATGCCAGTCTGCTTGTGGCTCCAAAGTTCTTTTGGAGAAAAGTAATTTGAGAAACTCTTTTCTATTAAGAATTTATGTAAATTTAGCTTTCCATCCTGTTTTATGAAAGAGTTTGTACTCAATACAAAATGAAGTTTATTTAAATATTCATGTAAATATTCATATTTTAGGAAGATCAGCTTTGTTTGTCCTAGAATTTCTCCTGTGTCACTTTTTTTCAGCCTATCAGCAAGGGTGCAAGAGATCTGCATTGGAAAGCCCAGGTTAAGGTTAGCTCTGGGTATTGGTCAGAAGAGATTGTATTTTAACTTTCTATGAGTTTCATTCCTCTTGTACTTTTTGGTATTTGTTTTAAAATTGATTTAAAATTAAATATTAGAAATTGTTGGCAGGATAATTGCTATTTTTCTTTCTAATTTTCTCTTAATCAGAAAAAGAATAAACCAAAGGAACCACCCAAAGTACCCAAATCAGCACCATTTTTCATTCCAACAGTTCCTGGCCTTGTACCCAGATATGCTGCACCTGAACAAAATAATGATCCTCAGCAGGTAAAAAACAAATTAGAACATTCTAAGTATATGAGTGTATGTTTGTTTGTGTTTTGTGCACTTCTTTACCAAGACCTAGTTTTACAGATACAGGGTAAATTAATGATAGCTTTTAATTACAAACTGTACATTTTTGGATGTGATTTGTATTGTTTGAATAATGTGTATTTGTTTTTGTTTAAGTCTAAAGTGGTAAATCTTGGAGTTTTGGCTCAAAAATCAGATTTCTGCTTGAAACTTGAAGAAGGACTGATAAATAATAAATGTAAGTTGAATTATAAAATATTTTAACAAATATCTTCAGCTTATTTTACTTTATATGAGGAGAAATTGAAAGAAGTATTATCAGAGTTCTCAGTAGTTAAGATAGTAAAAATTGATTGAAATCTTGGTTTTAATTTCAAGTAATCTTAGCTTTTATATTAAATAAGTTCACTAAACTCAAATGGTATTGATATTATAAAAATCTGTTGAAGATTTTTCATATATCTAATTTATTTTTTGCTATTTGGAGATGGACACATTTATTGACTACATTTATAATAAGGAGACCCTTCTTGACGTAAATTAAGTGTAAAAGTTTGGTATGTCATTTTTGTATCAGAAAATTTGCAAGCCTTTTGTTTTTATTTATAATTTGTAATACAGCAGACTGCTTAGATGATTTCATATAGTCCCAAATTATTCTATTAAAAGGGAAATGTTTTAATCTACCTCTTTTGTTAATATATTTAAATTTTGAAGGCTACAATCTATAGCTAATAGTGATTAGCCATAAGAACTGTAATCACTTAAAAAATCATGGTCACTCTCCTGATAATTTTAACTTATCCTCTTGTTTTGATTCAAATGCTTTTGTTTTCATACCAAGATCACTTGAGTCCACATTAGCAAAAGTCAAAGAATGATATTAATGAGCCCTTATAAATGACTTCTTATGTTTATGGGGAGACAAAGAAATAAAAACACTGTTTAATATATACTGAAGGATCTAAAATTGATTAGACTTTTGTCATTGGTGATGTTCTTTTTCAGAAAGCTAAAGCATAGTCATTGCAATTCTCATATTAAGTGACTCATAAAAATAGCTGTAAGTGTATTGAGTATGTTTTCCTAGGGTGCATATGAAACAACACTTCTAGGGAGAAGCAGTAGTTTTGGGCTGGGTAGAATAAGGGGTGGAGTCTTTCCCCTCTGATTTCATATATTTCTGTATTATTAGTATTAAATTTCCTAATGATTTTGTACTTTTATAACTTTATAACAATAAAAAAGAAAAATAAATTATTATACCTCATCAGATTCCCACTGCTAACCACTATTAATACTTTTGTTTGTATCTTTATAGCCTTCTTATATTAGGATTTACTCTGACAGAGATATGAGCATTTTAAAATTTTAAAGTGTCTGTTGCGAGGCATTAGATTCTCTTTAACAGGAAAAAAGGTTAAATTACAGAAAAAAAAGTGTTTTAAGTACTTTCTTTTTTATTGCTGTCATCATTTGTACTGATTTTCAATTATTTTGAATTTCATTCTACATAACATGAAAAAAATTAATTGACAAGAAGAATTTCCCATGCCATTTAAATGTATCCTGTTTGGGATATGGAAGGAAAACTGTAGTTTTCTACGTTAAATGAATTATAATCAAATCATAACTGGACTCTTTTTAAAATTTAATGCAGATGACACGGCTCTCAACTTTCTGAAAGAATTAGGCCCATCAGGAATTGAAACAGAGCTGCGAAGCTTGTCTCCTGATTGTGGTGGGTCTATAGAAGTCATGCAGAGCTTCTTGAAAATGATTGGGATGATGTTGGACAGAAAGCGTGATTTTGAGTTAGCCCAGGCATACCTTGCATTGTTTCTAAAGGTAAGTCTAATGTCAGATGGTACTGCCCAGCTTGTCTTCCTCTGTGGCAGTGCTATCTAGTAGAACTTTCTGCAAAGATGGGTATGTTCTGAATCCACCCTTTCCGATATCATAGCCACTTGCCACATGTAGCTGCTGAATACTTGGAAATGTAGACAGTGTGATCAAGAAACTGAATTTTTAATTCTATACAGTTTTAATTAATTTAAATTTAAATACCCACATGTGGCTAGTGACTACCACATTGGACAGCTGGACAGCACAGCTTGGTAGTCTTGTTTTCCTTTTTTACTCAACTGCACAACAGTTTTGACTTTACCCCCTGACTTGATGCTGTCTGCTTGAACCAGTGTGCTGAACTATTAACTTTTCTTTTTTCACTGGTTAGTTAATTTTGGAAGTTTTTTGTGATTGTGAGTAGAAAATCGGGTTTGTTTTTGTTTTTTTTTACTACTGAAATCAAAATATTTACTTCTATCCTTGGTAAAGGAGTTTTGATCATTTGATAATAAGAGAGTTATTTTAAGATTAGCATAGTGGAGAACTCATGTTTTGAGGTTCTACTTTAGTAGTATAATGTGTTGAAGGAGGTAGATGATTCCAGTTTTCGGTGATAATAGATTTGATTTTTGTCCCATTCATACCTAAAATGAGTTCAGTTGACTAATTATTTAAAAGTTAGATACTTACGAAGTGACATGTAGAATTAAAATACAGAAATGCCACAAATTGTCTCTAAATCTTTTTCCAAAGTTGCTAAGTGTTAATTCCCAAATATGAATTTACTGAAATTTTAGAAGATAAAGGACCCTGTCTGCCATTTATTACCAGTGAGGTATATTGAGAGGAAAAACATACAGCAATGTGGAAATGTGAACTTAGTGTTAGAACTAGGACCTTGTTTCTGGATCTGTATCAGGACTGTCTTTAGGTGGAGAAGAGTGATGACCACTTTAATTCTACCAGAGAAGCGATAGTACCATAAAGGAGCTTATAATAAAAAAAAGTTTGATAGAGGAAGGGAAAATGGGAGATAGGAATAAACCAACAATTAAGGAAAAAGTATTCAGATAATGTTTTATGTGGTTCCTTGGTAGAGAAATTGAATCCAGATTAGATAAAATTTTAATTGTCTTAAATGTTCAACCATATTTTTTTCATTGCAGTTACACCTTAAAATGCTTCCTTCAGAGCCAATACTCCTAGAAGAAATAACAAATTTGTCATCCCAAGTGGAAGAAAACTGGATCCATTTGCAATCACTCTTCAACCAAAGCATGTGTATTTTAAATTATCTCAAAAGTGCTTTGTTATGAAAATAAATTTGTGACTAAACAAATCAAAGACTTACATATTAAATAGGTTCAATTGAACTCATTTCTTATTTTCCAAGTGTCAATGTGAAAAGAAAATAAGGGCTAGCACTCCTGACTAGTCAGTAAATCTCCACTTTAAATGCTAAATACTTTGTTGAAGTAAAATCACACGTGCCGTCTAGGCGTGATGGATAATGCCTGTAATTCCAGCACTTTGGGAGGCCAAAGCGGGCGGATTGCTTGAGACCAGCCTGGGCAACATAGCAAGCAAGATCCCATCTATACAAAAAGTTTAAAAAAATAAATTATACCTACCTTTTGTTTTGAAGACTTAGAACCTGCTCAAATGATTTATTTTCTGAGTCTCTTCACATTAACTTTTATATGATTTTTTTTAAATTATTACCTGCGTATGTTTTTTGAGTATCTATCTCATATAAGAGATGCTGCATGTTCACTGTGAAGTATTGCAGAATTAAATTGAAAATGTCAGATATAAGAGAGGCCTAGTGCTTTCTCCACTGTAACATACTGAAAGGAAGTTGTTCATGGATCAGAAATGTGGGAGGCCCTTCCTTGCCCAAGGCAAATTGCTGTAGACAGTTAAACTGATAACAAGGATAGGTAAGGGAAATTCCAAATTCCATTGGAAGTTGGCCTTCAAAGGTTTTCATTCCTCACTGATGACCTTTTTATTTGGGAGGAAACTGCCGAATATACTTTTCTTCACAACCATTCCAAAACCAGGTAGCCCTGGAGTTTTCTTTTTTTCCTCATCATCATTTTGGTCTTTTTTACAGCTCAAGACTTTTGCAATACATGAATTAAAAATAAGCAGTTTTTTAAAGCACAGTGATCTAAAAACTATTCTTAGTTTATACACTCAAAAGTTTCATGAAATGCAGTGGGTTGAATACAAACACCAATAGCATCTTGTTCAGATAAGAGAGTTTTATGGAATAATCTCCAGAAGAAGCAAAAGGCGTTTACCGATGATACCTTTAATATTCATGTTTTTATTTAATGATGTAAGTTAAAAATTAGTAAACTACTAAGGAAATAAACCGATCTGGTTATTGTACTGAATTTCGGAGTTTTTTTTAGAAATGTGTATTGACTTACTAAAGCCACTGACGGAAACGTAAATAATGACTTAAGTTCTAACTTAAAAAACTATGATTTTCCTCTTTCCTAAATACTAAATTAGAATATGGAAAAATTCCAATATATAATTCTGTACCTGGTAAAGATTGTAAATCACTAAAACAAAATGATAAGCACTATGAACTGAAATTGTATTGCTTATACAAATCATGAACCGAATTTTCTTCTCTTTTCAAAGTGAGCTTATAGACTTCAGTGTATTACTATCGTAGATATATTTAGGTAGTATTACATCATCATTTTGGCAGGTAATCTTCTAGACCTTTTCATGTACTGTTTCCATCAAGGGTGGGAAAGAAATACAAAATATAATTTTATTTGTCTGTATTTTCCTTAAAAATATATCAATCTGTGCATACTGATTTATCTTTAAATTTTTAAATTACACATGTAATATATGACTGCATTTTGGTTGTGTACTTTTTTGAAAACCATCTTCAGTCCCAATACCCTCTGTAGAAGTAAGTTATTAATTCTCCTAGATCTTGTTTTAGACTGTTTTTATGAGTGTTTAAGAATGTGTATATATTATCTGCAGCCGCAGGAAATGTATAGTTGTGATTTTTACGAACATATAGGTGTATGATTCTACAGCTTGCTGTTTCTACTTGAGAGTTTTTTATTTTTGTACATTCACATTTACCTAATCTCTTTTGCGGTATCCAACAGTCTATTTTGCCTATGATAGACACTTAAGGAAGTTTTCCTTCTTTTTTTTTCCTTTATAATTGCAAAGAATGCTGGAAGGAACATCATTCCACATGAGCCCTTTTTGTATATACACGGATTTCTCTGTAGTATATTCTTAGGATTTCAATTTCAGGCCAGAGCATAAGCATTTTTAATTTGAAGAGATACTTCCATTTGGCTTCCAGAATGGCTGTATCAAGTTATAGTTCCCCTCAGCAACAAATGAGAATCTGCTTCCCCACATAATTAATGAAACTTGCTATTAGATTTTTGTAATTTTTATTAATCTAATTAAAAAATTATTTTTGTTTCAGCTCAAGTTTCTCACTAGTGAGGATGGACATATTTTTGTATTTTTATTTTAGAACATATAAACATATTTGTGAATTGTCTTTTTCCTCTGCTCATTTTTTCTATTGAATGATTTGTCTTTTTATCTCACAGATTTGTTAGGAGTTCTCTTGTATTTTCTGTATTAATCTTTTATGCCTGTTGCCAGTGTTTTCTCCTACTTAGCCATTTGGCTTTAATTTTACATGATATCTTTTTAAATAAATGTTTTATATTTGTATACAATCAAATTGATTAATTTCATGACTTTTACTTCAAGATATAAAGCAAATTGTTATTATCGTTTTTTGAGACGGAGTCTTGCTCTGTCGCCCAGGCTGGAGTTCTGTGGCTTCGGCTCACTGCAACCTCTGCCTCCCGGGTTTAAGCGATTCTCCTGCCTCAGCCTCCCAAGTAACTGGGATTACAGGCACATGCCACCGTGCCTGGCTAATTTTTGTATTTTTAGTAGAGACGGGGTTTCACCTTGTTTGTCAGGCTGTTCTGAAATAACCTAACCTCGTGATCCACCCGCCTCAGCCTCCCAAAGTGCTGGGATTACGGGGGTGAGCCACCGCGCCTGGCCAAAGCAAATTATTTTCTAGGACATTTACAATATATATCTTCGTATGTTTACATGTGTTCATTTCACATTTATCATGTTTTCCTCTATGACACGATTCTGTGTGAGTGGTTAATGTGTAGATCTTTATCTAGAATTGATTTTTGTGAAGAGTGAAACATATAGCGCTGCCTCCAATGTCGTTCAAAACTCGTTTATTGAAAAGTCCACTCTTAATGTCCGATTTGAAATGCTACTTCATTATGTGTTAAATTCTTTCACTGAGCTATTTGATATTCCTAATAATGCATTACTTTGATTATAGTTTGGTATGTTTTCAGATTTGGGGCAAAGCCTTCCTAAAGTTTTATAAAAATTTGTTGACTGCTGGTTAGCATATCTCTTGAAGTTTTGATATGGGTTGCACCACATTTACAGGACTGATTTGGAGAGACCTATAATACTGAGTACAGTCCTCCCTTGGTATCCAGTTCCAGGACTCCCGTGGATAGCAAAATCCGAGCAAGTCCCACGATTTGCAGAGCAGATCGTGGGACCTATGCATATGAAAAGTTAGCCCTTGTATTTGAGGGTTTTTCATCCCTCAAATACCATATGTTTTATTTGTGTTTGGTTGAAAAAAAAATGTGCATATAAGTGAACCTTTGCATTTCAAACCTGTGTTGTTCAGGACCACCTGTATTTCCCTTCAAGAACAATGAATGTCTTCATTAAATCATCTTTTGTGGGAGAGCTTTTGGTTTCATGGATTTTCATATATATATAATAAATATAAAAAATAAACACTTTTTGACATTCTGGGAATTTTGTTACTACAAGGAAATTTCCTTTTCTAATACATATGATAATTGATTGTTGCTGTTTGTGGTAAAATGATTTTTATATTCCAGTCTCAACTGCCGAACACTTTGTCAGTACAGTCTCACTAGAAAATCCAAAAGAATTTTATCTTCTGCAATTGATGAGACTTTATTTCCTAGCCAATATTTGTGTACTTGAAATTTTTGTGCATTAGAAAATTTTATACTTTAAATATATGCCCCTTTTAAAGATAAAAGCACTGAGGATAGAAAATATGTAGACTGAAATATATATTTTGTATTGTATGAAAATAAATATAATTTAAAAGCTGTTATAATCCCCAAAACATTTTAAGCCTTGAGAGAGATGTGACTTTGATCTCAGTCACATATGGCTACTTCTTTTTCTTAGATTATGGATCAACTCACTTTCTTATTTTGCTTGTTCTGTGCAATGACTTAGAGATAATTAAATGATGTCAAGAACAAAAAACCTCTTGCCTTTTTAATGACCTTGTTATAGATCAGTTTCCCCTTTATTATCCTGCTTTGCTTAGACCAGATGTCAGAAAACCTAAAAATATTTCACCCTCTATAAAAAGTGCTAAATGTACCCTTCCCAAAAAAAAACCCTATAACCAATCAAATTCCTATAACTATTTCCGAACCTTGTATGAATAATGTTAAAATCCTGCTAAAAGAAACTCCTCTGTTTCTGCCTACATAAATGAAACCTTAACTTCTCTACTTTAGAATACTGACTCTTTGGAGTTGTTGGTGTTTCCGGGTGGGCTATCCTTAAACTTTGCACATTTATAAACTCTCTAAATTTAGATTCATACCCTTTTGATTATTTTAGGTTCACATAAACAGCTTGTTAAAAAATTTGGGAAGGCCATGGTTTTGCACTGAGCTTTCTGCACTGGGTCCCAGCAAACCAGACCAAACTATAATGAAGTCACTCATGCTAAATGCCACATAATCAAACTGAAACTTCAGTGAAGCAGGTAGATTCCAAAACAGACCATTGTTGCCTTTGAAAACAGGAGATTTCAGTCTACCTGAGTCAGCACAATGAGGTAGTCTCTTCTACTTTAACCCTTACAAAAAAGTAACCTGATGTTAACCTTTTTTCTTGATTTCCTTGTTCTCACCTTATAAAACTCACTGTTCTGCTATTGCCCAGTGGGAGTTCTCATTCTACTTTATACAATTCACCTGATGAATGGTGAATAAAAGCCAATTAAATTTATAACTGTTGTAATTTTGTTTTCTGACAAGCTAAATGAGCATTAAATGGTCAAAGTGCCCAGGGAGAGCCAGGTCATTGAGACAAGATTTTACTGATATGTTTGCCTGCAAGGCTGATGTTAATATTTTTTAAATTATATTTTCTATCATGTTATTTAGGACTCCTGACTGCAAATTATTATCTTAAAACAGGAAGGGAAATTTAAGAATTCAGGAATACTGGATTATCTAATAAGGTTAGGTCACTTTGTTTTCAGGAATTTTTTGTAACGTGTGACACAGAAATGCAAGAAGTACTCTATGAATTCTGCTTTTCTTTGCAGAGTGCTTCATTCCTTTGATAGTTTTTCCTCTGCAACCAGTACCTGCCAAAGGCAGTCAACAATCCACTTGATGTGCAGCCTCTTCCTAGAGTTTGAGATTACGCACTGGTGACTAAAAGCCCTCCCATCTGGGTCCTAAGTCTTCCTTTCATTTATCACACTTCCCTTTCTTCATCTGGAGAAAGAGAAATCCTTTTGTTTTCTTTTTATAAGGGACAAAAAAGCTTTACCCCACCCCCACACACCCACCTTCCTGTCTTCATCTCTCTCATAACTCTTGTTATGCTAAAGTGAAGATTACATTTTTAGAGGAAGGAAAGCTATCATGTCACCGAAAAATCCCATTTTTGAATGATACGTTATGTGTATTTGCATAGTATTTCACCTTACAGCCCTGCAAAAAAAAAAAGTAGTCTCCTTCCAATGAGACAGTTGCCTCAATCTCAGAAAAGGTGATATGTTTGGAAAGGCAAAGGAACAAGACCACATCAGTCGTTAAAGAATTATTCTTATACATTTTTGGTCATTATTAGTCTTATTTGTGCTCTGCAGACTCTCTTGTTTTCTGATGTTAATAGTTTGAGATCCTGAAACTCTCAAGCCAAAATTGTTTCCAAGAGTAATCTCACTGATTGAGACATGAATTTGATACAATATAAGGCATATACCTTGCAGTCCTTCCCCTATTAAGGCTAAGCCATGAACTTATTGCAAGGGAAAGGGAGCAGAGATACTGGAGAAGGTAACAGTATAGGTCAGTGGTTCTCAAAAATGTGGTTCCCCAATTAGCAATATCAACATCACCTGGAAACTTAGAAATGCAGGCCTCACTGCAGAACTACTGAAATAAAAACTCTGTGGGTAGGGGCTAGCAATACGTGTTTTAACAAATCTTGTTGGTGACTTAATATAACTGAACTTAGAACTGGAGAAGGGAAAAAAGAAGAAGGCTATGAGGCATAAGATTCTCACTTGTGATCCCTCTTTGTTCTAGGAAGAAATCTCAAGGAGGAAAAGTGAGGAAAAGGGTTCAAGATAGGATTTGTAGGCCCCGGCCCCAGATCTAGAAGTAAAAGGGGATGAGGGGATGGAGGATTCATTGGAGAAATCACTGGGTACATTAAGTAGAACTCCAGAGTTGTGGGCACAGGTCTCGACTCCCCTGGAGGAGACTGACTCACAGGGCCTCTGTCCTGACACATGGTAGCCATAGTCAAGGGATGTGACTTAGGCAGAAAGAAATGACAGTGACAGCTCACACAGTTTCCATGACCTTGGGAGGGCTCTGGAGGTTTCCACCACTCCCTGAGGGGAATGAGTGAGGCAGCTGAGAGTAGAATGCCAACAGGCCTGCTGTAGAGCCCTAGTGGCAGAGTGTGGCTGCTCCATCGTGGCCCAGAGCCCAGTTGGAAGATGGGCAGAGACTTGGGGCACAGGCTAGGTGGGGCCATGGCCCTGGTGGAGGGAGATGAGAAGAGGGTCTGGCAACTCAGAAGGCACTCACACATCATGAACCTTACTTTGTGAGGAAAGAAACAGACATGGTAGGGAATTTGAATATAAAATCTCACAAAGTAATTATCCAAAAGAGCCTAAGCTAATGTGAAAGAGACTAAGATACTTTTTAATTGGTAATTTTGTTCCTCATCCTAAATCTAGTAATATGAGGGCTCGTGGTGAAATTTAATCAGTTGGATAAATAAAATAAAGAATTCTGTAGGAATCTTTTTTCCAGTGTCTGTGTACAATATGCTGAATTTCCCAATTCCAATTATACTTATTTCCAATTCCAGCTGAATCTACTGAATGTTTCTGAAAAGGTACATAAAATATTCAATACTTAGTTTTATCTCTATTTTGTTAAGATGATTTATTGACACCGCAGACATTGCAGGCAACAGTAACAATAGTTTACTGTTCTCTGAAAATATAAAAATTCCGTAAATCCTTGCAAACAATTTAAAAAAATTTAACAATATTGTTTATTGCTACCACAGCCAAGAATGAATATTTCAAAGCCAGGGTTTTTGTTTTGTTTTGTTTTGTTTGGCTACCCTTTTTTTTCCTCCACTATCTCTAGCTAAATTCCAGTCTTCACTATTAATTTATTTTTTCTCATTTTAACTTTCGCAGAATGATGCCTGCCTCATAACTCTGACCCTGTTTCGTCACTCATGGCCACACCCTATTCTCTAGAGTAAAATATGATGCAAGCCCAGTGGGTGACGGAATGGTGACTGAGTGAGTTATCGAAGCCTGGACTCACGCTACCATGTGGATTTAATTTCCATGAAGCATCATATACCAAAAAAGGAGTCACATACCTGACAGCTTCCCCATCCAGCTCACAGTGCTGTGATCATTCCTCTTTCCTTCCTTCAATCATTAATTTATTCATTCTATCTTCAACAAATACTTAGCTCTGACCCTGTCTCAGATGCTGTTCTATTGTCTTCAGATAGTTTAGAAAACAAAGCATATAAAAATCCCTGTCCTTATGAAGCTTATATTTTAGCTCATTATTCTTTTATATATTTTGCTTAGCCCTTTGCCTTGCTCTTTTTTAGAACCAAGATAAAGGAGATGTTTCTAAGCCTTCACACTCTGCAAAGAGTGACTGCTAGGAGTTTCTCCCTTTGTTTCAAAGTGTGGCACACAGGGGTGGGTGTGTATGTGTCGGGGGGGCGGTGAGTGTACAGGAATTCCCAAGTAGCCTCAAAATATACATAGATAACTGAAGGGAAGAAAGTACAATATGAATAAATGCCTGCATGCTGCTTCACTATCATTCTCGTTTTAAAAAGGGGTTTGGTAACTTAGAAAAGCTGTGCACATGAAGAGATAAAACAATTAAGGAGAAAAAAAAACTATCTTTTTTTCCTTGGAAGACACCACGTCTCCATTCTCTGGCCGATAATTGATGGCCAGGCTTAGGGAAGCAGAGACTAGGAATTAGCCTTGCAGTCTGTCAGATGTGGTTCCTGGAGCTGAGGGCCATCCCCCAGGGGCCTGGGTGCAGTTTTAGCTCTTGGCACACTGTATGGAAAGGTGCAGGCAGGGGGCAGAGATGAGTTGTTCATCTCTGTTGCTGTGGTGACGAGGTGAAGTGAAGGTACTTCAAAAATGTGGGCTACAACAGGTAAGGAAAAAGGTGCATGTGCAACTGTGTGCATCTCTCAACCCACTCCATTACCTTTTCTCAGTGGTTCGTTCAATAATCCTGTATGAGGTATGGCAGGACGGAGATCCCAATGCATGTAAGACAAGGTCCCTGACCCCCAAGTACAGGAGATGAGCCTTGCAGGAGGAGAGGCAGCACATATCCGCCTTCTTGGAGCCAGGGGAGGCTATACAAAGAGGACAGCTGCCATTGATCTTGAACAAAGGGAGTGGGAGAGGCATGGTATTGCAGAGAGAGACAGGACAGCATTCAGAGATGGGGGCCATGAGAAAGGCAATAGAAAGTCCAGGGTGGCCAAAATCATGTCAGCTGCTACCTCTGAGAATATGTGGGGGTCAATGGTCCTGGAACTGGGTACAAAGGAGACTATTTTCTGCAATGTTCTGTGTATTTTTAAATTAAGATAAAATACCAACAAATATTGATTCTGGGTGTTGCTGTCTATATATTTTTATGCACTTTATATTTCATTTAGTTTTTTTTTTACTGTATTTTACTTTTTACTTTTTTTGTTTAGCTTTTCAAATAAAATGTATGTATACATTTCTAATCATTCATCCATCATTCCATCCATCCATCCATCCATCCATGCTACATCGTAGATATATCTTGTGTGGCTGGCCAGATCTTATTTCCTCTGGAAGGTGGCCTTTGGAGGTTACAATTGTGTTTGTCACCCAAGTTACCAGACCTTTCCCAAAACTCCAGGCCATCACTTGACCTAATCACACTCTTGTATGCAAGTCCCTGGCATTGGGTCTTTATGAGGCGTGGATGGTCTCTAGGTCAGCACTGAGCCCTGTCTCTTTCTCTCTGTGCTCAGCTGGCATGAATTGGGAGGCAGAAGACCTGAGGGAGTTGCCATGAGTCACGTAGCTTGGCTGAGCCAGAAATTTCTCCAGGAAGTGGTGGGAAGGGTGGCTCTTGGCAAAAGAGATCCTCATTTCAATGGTGTGGTACTTGCCTGAGATTTCCCAGAAAGCATGAAGAATATCAGGGCGGTGAGTTTCACTCTTTCAACAACAAATAGAAATAATCCACTTGATTCCACATGAACTAAATGTTGAAGAAAAGCGTAATCTTACATTAGCTTATCTCTTTACCCTTTACCAGAGCTCAAAGATGGAAATTACCATTCTCCTCCTGCTGATAAATGACAATCAAGCAGCAAATATACCATACCTTGTGTCACTTGAAACAAGTTTTATCTATAAACAAAATACTAATCCTTAAAAATATTATTCTTTTATGAAACATAAGGCCTTTTCTTTTTTTTTCTCATAGACTTGCTTGTTGCAAACCTCCTAAATAAATAGCACTGCCCAGAGGCACTTAGGGTAAATTTAGATCATGCAGGACCGTGTCTGTCACTGTTTGCCTACATCTCCAATGCCTTTGATCGTTGGTTTCCTCCTCTTGTGCCAGTGTGGAAGTCTCATTCCTTTGTCTGCCATCAGCTAACCTTCCAAATTTGCTATAGAGCCCATTTAAATTTTGTGCACACAAGTGTTCCATAAATACCTAATTTAGTGGTTTTCTAAGAGTTGTCTGTCCAGCGTTCCCTGGGGAGGGTCTTCAAATATTTTCAGATGAACAGCAAAATATAATGAAAATCTATTTTCATAAAACTCTGTTTACTTGATATTTCAAGTACAGGAAATATCAATAGATATAATTCATGTAACACTGAGATCCTCAATAATTTTTTAGAATGTGAAGGGCTCCTGAGACCAAAAATGTTGAGAATCATTGCACTAACTGATTGGTTATAGAAATATATAGCCTTACCAAGAGGTGCTAGCATATACTAACACCCAATGCTTATCTCTGAAAATGCCTTACATCTAATGTTCCAAGGTATGCAGTATGAATCAGAACTGCTCTTGATCCTCTGAGAGAGCCAGTGGGATCAGGGCTGGTCTCAGGTTTTAAAACTCCATTCAACCTCAGATGTAGTTGGATCAGTCACCTATTAAGTTCAATTAGGACTAGATGGAAAACTTTAGAATAAAACAATTAAGTCATAAATAAAAAATGTTTTAATTAACGTAATGAAATGTATCACTCTGCATGTTTAGAATCAGTTTCAGCTATATTTAGCAGAAAATAATATTTAAGTACATTAAGGGTTTTTCCAAGTCCCTTAAAGACTTTGTGGCTGAGAACCACGTCTAGGCCATCCCACGATACACATGGCTGATACTGGCCATAGATACTGGAACCTCTGTCCCCAGTGCCTCACTCACAGCATCTGCTTCTCCACGGCACTTATAACTCATATTATAATGTTAGTGCATTTAGTTGGAAAAGTCTAGGGCTCAGGCCTATTCCCAATCTGAGAGATGAAGGTTCTATGTTCAGGAAGCAGAGACTCTAAGTGGGGAGTTCCCCATGCAAAGAAGGGTGTTCACAAGGTATTGGGAGTCAAAAGTAGGATAATCCTCCCCTTGGCTGCCTAACTTTGCAACACACTGGGAAGTTCACACTTACACTTCCTAGTGGCAATAACAACAGCAGCTATAATAAAATACTATCCTTCACAGAAGGAAAAACATCTTGCTGTGTGTTTTCCTAAAATGAGAGACAATTCTCTATTAGTTAAGAATATTTTCCCAGTCTGGCTAACATGGTGAAACCCCATCTCTACTAAAAATATAAAAAATTAGCTGGGCATGGTTGTGTGCACCTGTAGTCCCAGCTTCTAGAGAGGCTGAGGCAGGAGAATCACTTGAACCTGGGAGGTGGAGGTTGCAGTGAACCAAGATCCAGCCACTGCACTCTAGCGTAGGGGACAGAGTGAGACTCCATCTCAAAAAAAAAAAAAAAATTCAGGACTAAGTAACAACTAACCTTGATTTTCACAAGTAAAAATTAATTTTTCTCGTACATCAAGAAGTTTGGTAGATAGTTTTTCACAATGGTAACATTATTCAATGGTCCTGAGAAAGACATAGGCCTTATCTCCCTACTTCCTCTGCTTCATTTTTACAACAAGGCTTTTTGTCCCTTATGTTTGTCATTTTGCAGGCTCAAGCTGACTGCCACAGCTCTAGAGATCAGATCTCAGAGAACCTTCCCAAGCAGGAAGTCAAAAAGGAATAGGAAAGATACCTCTGGCTACTATTTAAACACAAAATTAAGACACTGTTAGAAAGAAAGGAGAGCAGAGCTTGCTGTTACACTGGCAACAGACCCTGTGTTCTATTTCATAAGGCCCAATACTCCTCCTACACCATTCACTATCTATAGAGATAGTTTTCATGCACGTTATAGATGGGATGGTTTAAACTAAATAAATTTTGATGTATACCTTATCAATGGTGAAACATTTTAGTGTAAAATAAAACAGTTGATACAAATACTCCAGCTTGTTCTGGCTTGGGAACCTGGTTCAGCATCTCTAAATAGCTGTCAGTGTAGAACGATGCTTCTAGAATTGGCAGTAATATGGCTCATAGAAAAAAGGTGACATATTAAAACCAATACCACAGAAATACAAAAGATCATTCAAATCTACTATGAACACCATTATGTGCACAAACTAGAACATCTAGAGGAAATAGATAAATTTCTGGTAATATGCAACCCTTCTAGATTAAATCAGGAAGAAATAGAAACCCTGAACAGACCAATAACAAGCAGCAAAACTGAATCAGTAATTTATAAATTGCTGGGGGAAAAAAAAACCCCAGGACCAGATGGATTTACAGCTGAATTCTACCAGACATTTAAAGAAGAATTGGTACCCATTTTACTGAAACTATTCCAAAAGAGGGAAACAGGGAATCCTCCCTAAATCATGCTATGAAGCCGGTATCACCCTAATACCAAAGCCAGCAAAGGTCATAACAAAAAAGAAAACTACAGACCAATATCCTTGGTGAGCACAGAGGCAAAAATCCTCAACAAAATACTAGCTAACTCCATCCAACAGCACGCTAAAAAGATAATGCGCCATGACAAAGTGAGTTTCATCCCAGGGATGCAGGGATAATTTAACCTATACAAGTCAATAAATGTGATACATCACATAAACAGCATTAAAAACAAAACTCATATGATCATCTCAATAGCTGGAGAAAAGGCATTTGATGAAATCTAGCATCCTTTACAATAAAAGCCCTCAACAAAATAGGCATAGAAGGGACTTACCTCAAAGTAATAACAGCCATATATGACAAACCCACAGCCAACATCATACTGAATGGAGAAAAGTTGAAAGCATTCCCCTAAAAACTGGAACAAGACAAAGATATCCACTTTCACCACTTCTTTTCAACATAGTACTGGAAGTCCTAGCCAGAGCAATCAGGCAAGAGAAGGAAAGAAAGTACATCCAAATTAGAAAAGAGGAAGTCAAACTGTGACTGTTTGCTGCTGATGTGATTGTATACCTAGGAAACTATAAAGAATCATTCAGAAAGCTGCTAGATCTGATAAATGAATTTTAGTAAAGTCTCAGGATAAAAAAATCAATGTACACAAATTAGCATCACTGCTACACACCAACAACCAAGCAGAGAATCAAATAAACTCAATCCCTTTTACAATAGCAAAAAAACAAAAAAAAAAAACAAAGAAAACAACAAAACAAAACCTTGGAAATATACTTAACCATGGAGATGAAAGATTTCTAAAAGGAAAACTACAAAACACGGCTGAAAGAAACTACAGATTACAAATGGAAACACATCCAATGCTCATGGATGGAAATAATCGATATAGTGAAAATGATCATATTGCCAAAAGCAATCTATAGATTCAATGCAATTCTCATCAAAATACTATCATAAGTCTTCACAAAACTAGAAAAAAAAAACCGTCCTAAAATTCATATGGAACCAAAAAGGAGTCCACATAGCCAAAGCAATACTAAGCAAAAAGAACAAATCTGGAGGCATCACATTACCTGACTTCAAATTATACTACAAGGCTTTAGTTACCAAAACAGCATGGCATAAAAATAGGCATGTAGACCAATGGAATAGAAGAGAGAACCCAGAAATAAAGCAAAATACTTACAGCCAACTGATCTTCAACATAGCATACCAAATCATAAATTGGGGAAAGGACAACCTATTCAATAAAGAGTGATGAAGAAACTGGCAAGCCACATGAAGAATAAAAGTGGATACCCATCTCTCACCTTATACAAAATATCAACTCAAAATGGATCTTAAATCTAAGATCTGAAACCATAAAAATTCTAGAAGGTAACTTCAGTAAATCTCTTCTGGACATTGGCTTAGGCATGACTAAAGCAAATGCAACAAAAACAAGAATAAATAAACCTAATTAAACAAAACGCTTCTGCATAGCAAAAGAGATAATCAGCAGAGTAAACAGACAATCCACAGAGTAGGAGAAAATATTTGCAAACTATATATCTAACAAAGGACTAGTAGGCAGAATCTACAAAAATTTCAAACAAATCAACAAGAAAGAAACAACCTCATCAAAAAGTGGGCAAAGGACATGAAAAAACATTCCTCAAAATAAGATATACAAGCAACCAACAAATATATGAAAAAATACTCAATATCATTAATCATCAGGGAAATGCAAATCAAAACCACAATGAAATACCTACTACATTACTCCTGCAAGAATGGCTATAGTTAAAAAATAAAAAACAATAGATGTTGGTGTGGATGTTGTGAAAAGAGAACAAGTTTATACTGCTGGTGGTAATGTAAATCAGTCCAACCACAAACCACTATGGAAAACAGTATAGAGATTCCTTAAAGAACTAAAAGTAGAACTACCATTTGATCCAGCAATCCCACTGCTGGGTATCTACCCAAAGGAAAAGAAGTCATTATATGAAAAAGACACATGCACCCACATGTTTATAGCAGCACAATTCACAATAGCAAAGATAAGGAACCAATGTAAGTGTCTATCGACTAACAAGTAGGTAAAGGAAATGGGCAAAATACGTATGATGAAATACTACTCAGCCATAAAAAAAAAAGTCTTTTGCGGCAACTTGAATAGAACTGGAGGCCATTATTCTAAGTGAGGTAGTAACTCAGGAATGCAAAATTAAATATTGCTATATTCTCGCTTCTAAGTGAGAGCTAAGCTATGAGGATGAAAAGGCATAAGAATGATATAATAAACTTTGGGGACTTAGAGAAGGTTGGGAAAGGAGAGAGGGATAAAAGACTACATTTCAGATACAGTGTACACAGCTCAGGGGACAAGTGCACTAAAATCTCACTAAAATTTCACTAAAGGTACACTAAATCATCACTAAAGAACTTACCCATATAACCAAAAATGACCTGTACTCAAATAACAATTGAAATTTTAAATATGAAATTAAAAGAAAGAAAAGAGGCCAGGCACAGTGGCTCACGCCTGTAATCCCAGCACTTTGGGAGGCTGAGGCGGGTGGATCATGAGGTTAGGAAATTGAGACCATCCTGGCCAACATGGTGAAACCCCATCTCTACTAAATACAAAAATTAGCTGGGTGTGGTGGCACATGCCTGTAATCCCAGCTACTCAGGAGGCTGAGGCACAATAATTGCTTGAACTCAGGAGGCGGAAGTTGTAGTGAGCAGAGATCACGTCACTGCACTCCAGCCTGGCGACAGAGCAAGACTCCATCTCAGAAAAGCAAAGAAGGTGACAGTTGTGACAATGACCCTACTCTTTTCTGTAAGCTTGCTAAACAGCATCCCAAATTCAGGCCTCTTCCCACTTAAGGCTGGCACCAGGTGGTCTCATTGCTCTCAAGCCCGGTCCCAACTCTATTGATTAAGTTACTTATGAGCAAAGTTGCTAATAAAATAATTGTTTTTATTTTATTTATTTATTTATTTATTTTAGCTGGCCATTTTTTTTCTTTTCTTTTTTTTCATTTTTAGTAGAGGCAGGGTTTCACCATGTTGGTCAGGCTGGTCTCGAACTCCCAGCCTCGTGAACCGCCCACCTCAGCCTCCCAAAGTGCTGGGATTACAGGCATGAGCCACCACGCCCAGCAAAAAAAATAATTGTTAAAAGAATGTAAAGATAAGTTGGATTCCGGGTTGGGGTTGGAGTGCCCTCTATTGACCCCACACTCATTCAGCACAAGAATTAAGGTCAATCTCAGGCCTAGTCTAGAATGCCTGAGCAAAGCACTGATGAGTCAGTCTTTTCATCACCTCATTTGTCGGGATAAATAGCCTGTAAAAATTATTATTTGTGGACAGATTGTATGTAGTTACATATTTTTAATGGATTTTATTTTTAGAGCAGTTTTAGATTCCCAGCAAAACTGAGAAGACAGTACAGAGATTTCCCATATGTATATATGAGAAACAAAACCTCCCCTCAAAGAGGCACAACCTCCCCATGTACCAGGGTGGTACATTTGTTATAGTTGATGAACCTACTTTGACACAGCATTATCACCCAAAAACCACAGTTAAGGATTTTGATCTTTATCTTTAACAAAATCCGTAAGATAGCGAAGAGTGTTCCTCAAGAGGGTGCTATCATTAGGTATGCATTTTAAATAGTTCAGTGACTGCAGAATGCAGAACAGATTCAAGACTAGTGAAATGAGAATAAAAGCAGGGAGATCAATGAGGAATTTGGGGAAGATGTTGGTGTCTTGGATCAGGTGGTAGAACAGAGGCAGAGAAAACTGGATGCATTCAAGGGCTATTTATGGATTTGACTATAGCATTTCACAACATACTATTGATCATATAGCAAGAGGCTTGCAGTTTTAGTTGTAAACAACTAAAAAAAATAAAGTGTAATATAATAACATGTTTTTTAAGCCATCAAAATGTTGTGGATAGGAAGAAGTCTAAAGGAACCCTATTCCAAAGACAAAAGTGCTTCCTAGAGAATGAAAATCAGTAGCCATTATCTTCCCCAGGGGCAACTGCTGAGTCAGGCGTGGGATGGTGAGGATTGGGCCTGATTCAAGCAGGGAGACTCTTCCTGGGTAAGGTGCAGTCAGTGAAGTTTTAAATGTCTGTGTGTGGGTTAGTGAGACCAGCTGGAATCTGGAGGAGTTTCAAGGCCAAGTTCTACCCACCGATTCTGCCTCAGGAGACTTGCGGTGAGAGCACATGGTAGCCCAGGAATCTGAAGGCTGGGTAGTAAGTCAGAGAGGGAGTTCTTGACAACGCATTGTGCTGAGATCCCAAAGGCTTGCCAAGGGGAGGGACCTGTAATACACACAGGACTGATCTTGCCCTGAAGACATTTGAAATCAGAGATAAATTGAAACTATTAGGAGGAAGTTGAAGAAAATATGAACAAACTGGATGAAAAGATGGAGAATTTTAACAGAACAATGATAACTTCCTGACAATGACTAAAATAATATTCTGGAACTGAAAAACAAACTATCTAAAGTTAGTATATTCATTGACCAACCTCTTCCAGTCCTCCCTTTCCCCTCTCCTCCCAGCCTCTGGTGGCCACTATTCTACTTTCTACTTCTGTGAAATCAACTTTAGATTCCACAGATGAGTGAGTTCATGGGGTTTCCCTTTCTGTACTTGGCTTATTTTCAAATTATGTGCCTTTGGTTTGTCTATGTTGCTACAAATGACAGGATTTCATTCTGTTTTATCACTGAATAGTATTCCCTTGTTTATATTTATGCCACATTTTCTTTATCCATTAATCTGCAGATGAGCATTTAAGTTTATTTTTTATCTTGGCTATTGTGAATAATGCTACAATAAAGAGGGGGTGCAAATGTCTTTTCAACATACTGATTTCATTTTCTTTGGGTATGTATCCAGTAATGGGATTGTTGGATATGGTACTTGTATTTTTAATTTTTTGAGAAATCTTTATACTGTTTTCCATAGTAACTGTACCAACTTATCTTCTCACAGTGTATAAAAATTCCCTTTTCTCTGCATTTTCACCAGCATTAGTGTCTATAGCAAATAACAATATAGTGAATATTACAGGATAGCTAGAAGATTTTGAATGCTGCCACCACAAAGAAATGATAAATATTTGAAGTGGTGAGTATGATAATTACCCCAATTTGATCTTTATACTATGCATACGTGCATTGAAATATCAGGTTGTACTACATAAATGTACAATTATTACATGTCAATTAAAAATTCAAACATTAAATAAAACATTCATTGGATGGATTTAACAGTAGACACAATATAGAAAATGTTTTGAACTAAATAGTAATAGAAATACGGTTTATCATTATATTGACTTTAATAACCACCTCTCAACTATCACCAAGTCTATTTCTACCTTCTAAGTATCTTGGAGGCATTGAAATATCAGGTTGCACTACATAAATGTATAATTATTATGTGTCAATTATAAATTTAAAAATTAAAACATTCATTTAAGTATAAAGATTTCTCAAAAAATTAAAAATAGAAGTACCATATCCAGCAGTCCCACTACTGGATACATATCCAAATACAAGATACAAGATACTTAGGAGGTAGAAATAGACGGTGGTAGTTGAGAAGTGGTTATTAAGGTCAATTCCTGGATTTCCATTTGTAGTACTGGATGGATGACTGCATGATTGTCATTCACCATGATAAGAAATTCTGTGTGCGTGTGTGAAAGAGAGACAGAGAGAGGTGTGCACATGCAAATGCAAGGAAGTAATTGAGTATGTAGTGGAGGGTAGCTGAGATTGAAGTGACTTGGTGATTTCTAAATAGATGTTCCCACTCCCCAGATTGCACTTTTCCGACTTCTGCACTAAACATCAAGACTGGAATTCTTTCTCTTATGGGGAGCATTTCCTGACCACCACCTTCACCCCAGGATGGGTTAAGTCTTCCTATTCTGTGTACTGAAAACATCCTACACTTAAGTCTCAGAGTAATTTTATATTCTTTATTAAGTCATGTTGTCATAAAACTATCCATTTATTTAGAAATGCTGTTTCTAGCACAGAGTAAGTACTCAGTTATAGTTTGCTGAGTAGCACTGGACTGTGAAAATCAATTTGAGGTATTTCCAGACATATTTAGGACATTCACAATTTTTACATCTCCTGCTTCTAAATAAATACTAAATGTGAGAGGTATAGAGTAGAGCTGTTTAGGTGAAAAAAAAATACTGAGACAGTATCACAAGATCACAAAATTTTTCTCCCAAAGAAGCTTACAGTTAGAATTTTCCAATTATAGTAAAAAGAGAGACAGAGAGATATATTAACATGGAATTTGTATTTTAGCCTAGATTCTAAACTGTCTACACTTTGAATTTACAGTTGGAAAGGTATGACATCAGACGACCTTGGAGTCAGAGACACTGGCTTCTAAGCAAAGGTGTGCCACCTGCCAGCTAGGCAGCATTCATTTTTCTGAGCCTCAGTTTCCTTCTTGGAAAAAAGGAGATGAAAATAATCCTGCCTCACATGGTTTTTATGAGAGGTGACTCTCTTCTTTTCTCACATCTGAGAGGTTCAACCCTGCTGGACAGGGCAGCAACCTAAGAAATAAGTTAGTATATGAAACTGATCCCTGGCCAAGTCACACAAGTCCCTCTGAGTGGGTCTCCATCTTTTTCCAGAGAGAGCAATAGAAAATCAGGTTTGCAATGTGCCTAGAGTCCTCAGACATTCAAGACTGGTTGTACGCATTTTCTCACAATTATAATTCCCTCTTTTTTTGTTCTTTCTGATTTCACCCAGGTTCCTATCCAATGCCTTCCTGGTAGTGATCGGTACCATGCAATGTCCCAGTTAGCTCCGTACATCCACTTCTTCATACGCCATTCATTGTACTGTGTAGGATGGCCTGGTATCTCTTTCTTGATACCTGTACTCTCCTTCCTTGGTGACATCCTTACCTGTTCTTGGTATTCTTCTCACAGCAGGCCAACTATATTTCACTTCTGTGACACACGAAGAACCAAAGGTTGCCTTTCCATTATGGCTCTTGTAGATATCAGTTGTTGTCAACATCAGTTGATTTGTCTATTTTATCAGTCCTTGACTTTTGGGAGTTTTTCTCTGTTTATTTATTTTGTGTAATACTTTATCCTCAGATTAACTGCTTATTTCTAAAAATGCTGTTTAGTTTAAACTCAGTAACATGCATTTTTACCTAATTTAACTCACTACTTTTCTTCCCAACAATGAGAATTAGACATAGAAAATGTGAAAACCATAAAACATGGGGCCTTATGCAAGGTAAAGACTTCATACCTGAAAGGTTTTGATGGGAACATACTTTAGTAAATGCTGTTCATTATTTTATGCTTCCTTAGATATGTGCAGCATATGTTAAAGGAGAACCTGCTGACAAGTGATTTAGTCAGGCTGCTCCTCAAGGCTCTTCTCCAAGCTTCTAAATTCTGATATGTTAGAGACCATCCTCCTGTAGGATCAGAGAAACAAGGAGAGGTCAGCATTACCAAAATTTAGAAGCCCGGAGAAGAGGCCTTCAGTAGCAGGCACCCTGCTCAGACACAGTAGACCTAAAAAAAACGTCCTGTCCAAATGCAATTGGTGTCCCGTGGATCTGCTGTTTAGAATCCTAAGAAGAGTGATGCTGCCTGGCTGGTATGTTTGCCTGAGAAACTTGGAGGATGCACACCATGGAGACTAATTCAAAGTAGCCCTATGAAGAATATTCATTTCTTTCCTTCTGAAATTAATGTTTGAATGGAAACTGTATTTAAAACTCATGGTTTCCTACTGAAGTTTAAGATTCCCCTAGATGATGGTCAGATTTAGACAATGCTAGAATAATACACTGGGTGATTATTTCAAAATATGAACTACAGGTAAAATCTAAAAGGACATACATAATAAAAAAAATTCTAATTTAAAAAACAAAGTAAATGTAAATGAATTAACTCACACAGCCTACTTACATACAAATGGAACTAGAATAAACAACAATTTCACCACTTAATGGGAGCAAGATCTTAGGTGGGTCATTTTGTTTAAGGATGACTTGAAATTTTACAATACTACCTTAGCTCCCACATATGAAAACTCTTCAAGAATCTTATCAACTAGAAGTTGGGGAAAATACAGTGAGAAATAAAATGGAACGGCTTCTGACCCATATGAAGGCCCAGATCATGCTTATATTTCTCAGGATTTAACTTAAGAAGCTCCTTGCCCTGAGAGATTCTTTTATCCCACAACACTCTGCTCAGATAGGGCAGAGAATCCCAGGATACCACCCAAGACGTGGGATAAAAACACAACCCGTCTTGTATCTGGCACCAACAGACTAATATCTAGCTATACACAGTATTGACTTTAAAGTTGGTTAATGAGTATTTTAATTCATTAAAATAAAAGTTAGAACTTACATGCTTAGTCTACAGAAGTTTAACTTACTTTAGTCACTTAGTGAATTGTGAATTGGTTCCATTAGTGGTCAGGAGAATGCTTTGTAGTTGGTGTAGAAATCAAATAAATCAAGCTATTGTCATCTTTTGAGTACAAACAATGTTTATTTGTTTGTAAAGTGCCAGTTTTATATTTAAGTAAACATTAAAATCTGCATTGAAGCAGTGAGGCTGCATTTTTCAACTGCCTGTGCTGGTTAAATGAAATGTTTAATCCTGCTGTGTCAAGCTCCCTAGAAGGTCACCCCTCACTTTAAAGCCAAGAAGATTGCCACTGTCACTGCTATGGTAAGTCACAGCCAGCCAGCCTGCTAGCAAAAGATGATACCACCAGCACTGTAAATAAACAAGACTGGTTGTGAGGTAGCTGCACAGTTTTAAAGATGCTGTTAATGAACATCATGGACAATTCATGGTGTAGCTAGTCGGTAACACTTTAGCTGATTTTTTCATGAGATGGAAAAAAAATCAGCAAAATAAAGGCATATCTCGAGTTCATTTAGAAGTCAGCATCCAAGGTAAAAGAATTCTCTGTTGGACTTGACATCACTCCCATCCTCTGATACCTACTCTCTTCTTAAAGAAGTTAATCTTTCCTTCCAGTGAAATATTCTCCATAAAGTCAAATGGATTCTCTACTCTGAACACCTTGCTAAAACCCAGTTGCAGCATAAGTCTGTCTGCCACAAACTCAACGTATTGCTTCATTTGAGTGCAATTCATCCCAATGAGCTTCACAGGTAAGGCCTGGGTAAGGAACTCCTGTTCTATCCCAACAGCATTGACAATTATTTCCTTACTCTCTCCTCTGATGGTTTGTGTACTAGGTGTTTGAACATCAGACAACAAAATCACAGTGTAAACTCTCATCTCTGCTAATAAGTTCATTAGAAAATGTGAGGCCAGGCATCAGTCCTCGTTTCTTGAGCCAGAATATGGATGCAAAAGAACCAGAAAAGAAGATGCCTTCCACTGCAGCAAAGGCTACGACACGTTCACCATAGGTAGCTTCTTTGTCCCCAGTCCAGCGCAAGGCCCAATCTGCCTTCTTCTTGACACGAGGCTTTGTTTCAAAGGCATTGAAGAGAAATTCCCTTTCGTTGGGATCTTTTATGTTAAGTGTCAATAAGGATACTATGCATTTCAGAATGTATGTTTTCCATGGTAATTTGGAAGCTATAGAAACACCGGGTTTCTGTAATCTGAACTTCTTGGCTACATCGCTCCATCAAGTTTTCATTTACTATGCCATCATTTGCTGCAAAGAAAGCCAGAACATGGCATATAAGGTATCTTTCCTCGGGCTTCAGAGATTCCCAGTGTCGAATGTCCTTGGACAGCTCCCCTTCCTCTGCGGTCCAGAAGGAGGCCTCCGCCTTCTTATACGTCTGCCAGATATCCTGGTACTCGATGGGGAAAATGACAAAGCGCGCGGGTTTTCTCTCAGCAGCGGCTCATCCTCCACGCCGGGGCGGCTGCTCTAGTTTTCGGCTCCGCGGGCTCCTGGAAGATCCTCCTCACGGTTTTGCAGGCCAGAACGCGCGTCCCGTTCAGGGCCGAGGGCGTGTTCTCTTTGTCGACCAGGCTGAGCCCCTTCAGTGGCGAAAGCTGCAGCTGCTGCGGGTCCGTGACGGCGCGAGCGGAACGCGGACGGAGACTCCGCATGGTGGCAGCGCGGCATAGGATAGGAGAGCTGGCGGTCGGGACCGGGCGGCTGGGAAGGCGTGCACAGCCCATTGATGCTCTTCTTTTGCCATGCCATGAGTTTCTTGATTTGAAACAATATTGTGAGTATACCATGGCAATAGATAAAGCAACCCATACGTCTATCCATGATGGTGCTGACAGAAGTACTGAAGGCAAAAAATACAAATGCATACCCAGAATATGTCTATTCTAGTGAGGACAAATTGCTGTCCTCATTTATGATTAAAAAAAAAAAGGTCCAGTGTAATCAGCCTGTCATCAGGTGGCTGGCTGGTTCTCCCAGCGTGGAGGCTGAAGCAACTCCAACTTGAAAGCTCATCTGCTGTGTTGGCTTCTGATCAACCCCTGTTACAGTGAGGTCTCTTAGGATTTCCAGTGTATCTATTGTTTCTTGTGTAAGAGTAGGTAATTACCATAAATCCTGCCCTTATGTTAAACAACCTTGATGTTATGATGCTTGAAGTGTCCTACACATGCCTTCTGAATGTGCACATAAACGCAATGTGTATATAAACACTATCATACGGTATATAAATCCCCAGGTCTGGTGTGCAATGGCATGGGGATCTACCAGCTTGTCTTGCTCTGCCCAAGACAGACAGGGCCTCTATTTCTAAGTCCCTATTAAATGTTTTCCTTTCCTTCCTTCTTTTTTTTTTTTTTTTTTTTTTTTGAGACAAGGTCTCATTCTGTCACTGAGGCTGGAGTGCTGTGGCCAGATAATGGCTCTCTGCAGCCTCAACTTCCCAGGCTCAGGTGACCCTCCCACCTCAGCCTCCTGAGTAGCTAGGACCACAGGCATGCACCAGGATTCCCAACTCAGTTTTTGTATTTTTTGTAGTGACAGGGTTTTGCCGTGTTCCCCAGGTTGGTCTTGAACTCCTGGGCTCAAGTGATCCACTCACCTCAGCCATCCAAAGTGCTAGGATTAGAGGCATGAGCCACTGCACCTAGCCAAATGTTTCTTCCTAAGAAACTGTACTTGTCAGCCTCTTTCTTTGGTCTCTCAGCTTCCTCACACTTTAAGGTAGGTTTGCATAGACCTGCCCACCACAAAACACTGAAGTGCTGAAATATCGGGAATTCAGCACTAGTCTCTATTGTGCACAGGAAATGCACTCAGCATTAGTCAGACCAGCTTATGCATTATTTTATTTTAAAGTCTATGCATTAGCTTCATTATTGCCACAATACCTATTTTGTACGTGGGCATTTTGTGTAAGCACCAGGGTGGCTGGGAAAGAAGCTTACTGATATCTACAAAATGTGTATCTTGTCCACTTGATTATTGGAAGCTTCCTATGCAGTGGATGCCCTTTGGTAATACTCAGAAGGAACACAAATACCCTCAACACTCACCTATTCTGAGAATAATTGTTCTTAATTTGTGCAATGATCAAAATTCACATATATTGTCTGCTTTTAAAAGCCCAGCATAAGAATTAGCCAAATGGATTAAGTCCAGGGGAGTTCTTGTCTGGGTATAGATGCAGTAGCCCTAAGCATTACTTCAGATTTTAATTAATCCATGGTAATGGATATGCAATGTTCATGGGTTTTATTGATTGCTATCATAATGGAGGAAGCTAGGATAATCATATTCTATCAGGGACCTCAACCTCTCACATGTATAAAAGCCCTGGTAGGAGCTAGTAGAAAATGAAGTCTAGGAGTTTATAAATATTATCTCAAATCTGCTAACATATCCATCTTCTTCCTCTGCTAGCTGACTAGTGTGATGGTATATTTCTCCGTCCTTGCAGTAGTCTGAGGACCATGCAGCAGGCAACCACTTCCTGCTTTAATCCTACCCTTCTCTCACGATCAAAAGGACCATATCCCAGTACTACCATTTAATGAAGAGTCATACACTTCTAATGGGAAACAGTAATTTAGCAGTACTTAAAAATTATTCAAACATTTGGATTTTTAATTCTTCCCTAATGCTTACAAATATTTTGATATTTTCTACGTAGTTATGATATTACAGAAGCAAGTCACCTGATAGAATGGTAAAATAACTTACTGACAACTCTATTATGTTTCTGAGGAAGTGCTTACCTCAAAAGGAAATCAAAGTTGTCCTTACACATATATGTTAGGCAAGGAGATCTCTAAGAACAAGTTAAGAAATGATTTCAAGGGGACCATCACACACTGGGGGCTGTCGGGGGGAAATAGGGGAGGGACACTGGCGGGTGCAGAGTTGGGGAGAGACAGCATAGGGAGAAAAGCCAGATATAGGTGATGGGAAGGAAGGCAGCAAATCACACTGCCATGTGTGTACCTATGCAACAATCTTGCATGTTCTT